>JAQQSW010020450.1:0-10852 GCA_028646575.1 Pseudocheirus occidentalis | reverse complement strand
AACATTTCTAGGAGTTTTCTTTTGTGGATCTTTTTGAAGAAGTGATTGGTAAATTCTTTCAAGTTCTATTTTGCCCTCTGATTCTAAAACATCAGGGCAGTTTTCTTTGAGGATTTCTTGAAGGATGCTTTCCAAGTTCTTTTTCTGGTCATGGGTTTCAGGTAGACCAATAATTTTCAAATTGTCTCTCCTGGATCTATTTTCCAGGTCATTGGTTTTTTCAAGGAGATATTTTACATTGCTTTCTATTTTTCATTTGTTTGTAACTGTTTAATAGTATCTTGGTTTCTCATAAAGTCATTAGCTTCCACTTGCTCCACTCTAATTCTGAAGGAATTATTCTGTTTAGAATGCTTTTGAGATTCTTTTTCCATCTGAGAAATTTGACTTTTTAAGACATTCTTCTTCTCATTGGCTTTCTGGGCTTCTTTTGCCATTTAAGTTAATTTATTTTTTAAAGTGTTATTTTCTTCAGTCAGGTTGTTGACTCTCTTTTCACGATTTTCTTGCATCATTCTCATTTCTCTTCTCAATTTTTCCTCCACTTCTCTTATTTGTTTTTCAAAGTCCTTTTTCAGTTGATCTATAACTGCTAGGCATTCTTCAAGTGTCTTGGAAGCATTTGGTGTGGGAATTATGACTGTGTTGTCTTCTTCCCATTCCATGCTTTGATCCTTTTTGTCCACAAAAAGGGATTCTAGAGTTTTATTGCTGTTCTTATTTTGCTTTCTTCTCCTCATGTTGGCCAGTCAATCACATGGTTGTTTTGTTTTTTTTAGCTTGAACTCTGCTTCCAGGGGGGAAAGCTCTGTTCCAAATCACTGTAGTTTTCCCAGCTGCTGGAGCTATTGGGGGTGTTGAAGCCCCCACCAGCTTTGGCTTGCTGAGAGCGCACCCCAGGACCACCACCCTAGACCATGATCCGGATCTAGGCCACTCAACGCAAGAGCACTTGGCCCTGATCAATCAACTCAGCCCCCCTGCGGGGTCCACAGGCCAGGGGCTCTGAAGCAGCCCGATGGGGACAGCTGCTGGTTACAGCAGTTCCTGCCCTTCCCCCCACTGCTTCCTTGCCCTGGGGGCAGATTGGCCAAACTGCTTTTCCTCCCCCAAATTAAGTTTCAAAGTTCCAGTTTCACTGACCTCTAATCGTGGTTTTTTGGATGTGAAGATCCCTTCAGGTGCAGTAGATCTTCTCTGAAGTAGACTCATGCTGCAGTTTGGGAGGCTCCACTCACCCCACCACCCTGGGGCCTGGCCGTGGTTTCAGATTTGGGCTGGGCTGGTCTCAGCTTCTGGTGTGCTGGCCTGCTGGATGAGCCCCTCCTGCCGAGCTACCTTTCCCTAATTCTTGTTTTTCATACCTTGGTAGATGTGGCGTTGCTTGAGGTGTTGTAGATCTTCTCTCTTGTAGACTGGCTGCAGTGCGGCATGGCTCCTCCCGGCCACCCTGGGGCCTGGCTGCATTTTGGTTTCAGCCTGGCCTGGCCTCGGCTCCTGGCCTGGCGCGATGACCCCTCCTGCTGTGCTGCCTTCAGTGAGAGATGTGTTTTCTGTATTTTTGTGAGTTTGAGAGTCCTAGAGTTTGTCTGGGGTCATAGTTTATGGGTATTTAGGGGGGCTGTGTGGGAGCTGTGGAACCTTGCTGCTTCTATGCCACCATCTTGGCTCCGTCCCCCAATTTCAAATATTTTAAATTCTCCTTTCTCTGGATTGATAACGGTAAAATTTCAAGGGTATATATGATATGTGATAAACAACACAATAGACATCACTGGAAGAGTTCAAGCAGTAGTCTAGATGATAATTCAGCAGCATTTCTGATCATTCTGATGACCTGTAAGATGCCATCTTTTCTGTATAAAAAAATATTTGTAGCAGCTCATTTTGTACTGGCAAAGAATTTTAAACTGGTGGAGTGACCATCAGTTTAAAATTGGCTATAGCAGATATGGCATATGAATGCTAGATTGCTATTATGCTGTGAGGAATGCTGAAGGGAATGGTTTCAGAAAAACCTAGGATGACTCATATGAATTGGATATAGAGTGAAGTGAACAGAACCAGAAGAGCAATAAATACAGTAACAGCAATATAGTAAAGACAAACAATTTTGAAACATATACGCACTCTGATCAATTAAAAGACCAACAACAAATCCAGGAGACTTTAGATGAAACATACTATCCACATTCTGATAGGAAGGTGGGAACCGAGTTCAGACTGAGACTTTTTTTTTTAACATGACCAATATAACAATTATTTTCCTTTACTATAGACATTTTAAACAGAGATAATATTTTTCTTGCTCAGTAAGGGAAGGGAAAAAGCAGAGATTCTTGTCAATTGAAAAAATAAAATTTGATATTTAAAAAGATTAGCTTAGCAGAAAGTATGGCATAATTGTATCAAATGAAATACTGTTTTAAAAAAACACCTCTTTTCAGACTTTAGAAAGCTTGTTAAATACTAGCTATTAGCTAGTATTATGGAAGCTAAGTGGTGTAATAGATAGAGTGCTGGGCTTGGTGTCAGGAAAATCTGACTTCAAATTTGGCCTCAGACACTTACCAGCTGTGTGACCCTGGGCAAGTCACTTAACCCTGTTTGCCTCATTTTCCAAATCTGTACAATGATGTGGAGAAGGAAATGACAAACTACTCTAGTATCTTTGCCATGAAAATTCCAAATGGGGTCACAAAGAGTTGGACACTACTGAATAATAAGAACAAATTAGCTGATACTATTAAAGTAAAGAGCACCGAGCACTAGGAAACCCAAATTCTAGTTCTGACTTTGACACTAACTAGCTTTGTGACCTTGAGCATGTTACTTCCCCTTCTGTTCTCTGGGTTTCAGTTTCCTCCTCAGTAAAATAAGAAAGTTAGACAAAATAACCTTTTATATCCTTCTCCTGTCTAACATTTCATGACACCAAATACCCAAAGAATCTGTGATTTTGACATTGTGTTAAAGTCAGCACAGATCTCAATCTGCCTAGGAAAGGAAAATCATAGGGATTCTTTCAAAGCAAATAGAGTTCAAATAGCTTAGCCAAGCTCCCACAGCTGGTAAAGCAAAGGTGTGGGGAGAGTCTCCTCTGGATCTCTCTCTTTTCCACAGAAGAGTATTCATTCATTCAACATCTATTTTCTAACTAGTCAATCAATAAACATTTGTCTGGTATGCGTCACACACTGTCCTAAGTGCTGAAGCAGAATTAACATTTTTCTCCACCCATCACTTTCTTAAATCCAGATAATACAGAGAGAGAGAGAGAGAGAGAGAGAGAGAGAGACAGAGAGAACCCTGATTTGTAGCATTTGTTGATTTCAGAGATACAAATGTCCAAATTTAACAACTGAATCTTGTAAGTCAATGTATGTTGGCTTTAGAATGCCCCTAGTAGGTATCAGTATTTATTCTATAAGAAAGTAAAACTGGGGCAGCTAGGTGGTACAGTGAAAAGAGCACCATCCCAGAAGTCAGGAGGGCCTGAGTCCAATTTGGGGTTCAGACATTTAACATTTACTAGCCATGTGACCTAGGGCAAGTCACTTAACCCCAGCTGCCCTGTCTTCCCCTGTCACAAAAGAAAAAAAAAGAAAGTAAAGCTGATAGATTTCATGCTATTTATTTATTAATTTTTAAATAACAATACTAAACCCTTTACATGTTAAGATAAATAATATATTTTTATGAAAAAATAATTATATTTTCCAAAGAAAAAGTGAAATTTAATGAGAAGAATGGCATTTTTAAAAAAAAACATTTTCTGGCTTAATAGAAGATAGCTGGATTCTCATGCCCGTTTTGCATTTAATCTGTTGCAAAATATTATTTTGGTTGAAGTATATAAAGAAAATCCAGCCTCACACCATTACATAGTAGGAAAAGGAAGGACAACTTTTCTACATAAATAATGTATTAATATTATTATGAAAATGGCTTTGACCTCCCAGACATGGTCTTGGAGGTCTTGGAAATTGTCTCAGGGACCTGTAGGGGTCGTGGACCGCACTTGAATAACCACTGAGTCAGAGCATAGAGTAGATGAAATGAAACAATAAGGCTGGAAAGGGAAGTCGGGGCCCGTTTGTGGAGGATTTTTAAATGCCAAACAGTAGAACTTACATTTGATCCTAGAAATAAGAAGAAGCTACTGAATTGTTTTGTATGTGGGAGTGACATGGTCAGAACACTACTTGGGGAATATCAGTTTAGCAGCAGTGTGGAAGATGAATTATCTTCTACATTAAATAAGAGCAGGAGTGGGAAAATGACAGCCTTATGGCCAAAGATTCCCCACCTCTGGACTAGAGGCAGGAAGGCCAATTAGGAAGCTATTGCCATGGTCTGGGTAAGAGGCGATGAGGATCTTAATTAAGGTAGTGATTGTCTAAGGTGACAGTTGGGGATAAATGGAGAAATACTATGGTGTTAGAACTAAGCCTTGATAACTGAAAGAATATGCGGTATGAGAAATAGTAGAGAATAAATTCAAGGCTGTGAACCTGGGCAATCAAAAGGATAGCGATGCCTTCAATAGAAACAGAGAAGGTAGGAAGACAGATGGATTTGTCAGGGAGGCTAATGAATTCTGTCCTGGACATGCTGAGTTTGAGATGCCTATGGAATATCCGTTCAGAAATGTCCAAGAGGAATTTGGTGGAGAGGCTGGAACTCAGAACGAAATGTAGGCTTTAATATATGGATCTGAGCCATTTTCACAGAGATAATAATTGAACCCCTGAGAATTGACGAGATCATCAAGAGAGCAGGTGTAACTAAAGAAAATAGGAAAGTGCAGGACAGACTTTTGGGAGATATCCATAGTTAGAGGCAAAGACATAGATGATTATCCAGGAAAGGGTATGAGTCATTGGCTACATGCCCCTGAAACCCAGTTGTTTAGGGTAGAAAGAGCTTCTTTAATCAAAATTTTTAATAATGATAATAACAACAACCACAATAATAGCATTTCTATAGTGCTTTAATGTTTACAAAGTGCTTTACAAATGTTATCTCATTTCATCTTCACAATCTATTTGGGAGGCAGGGGCTAAAGAAAGTGCTGACAGAAGTCAGGTGATTTTCCCAGGGTCACATAGTGCATAAATGTCTGAGACTGGTTTTGAACTCAGATCTTCCTGACTCCAGGTCTAGTGCTCTACCCACTGCACCATTTTCTATAGGTCAAAAAATTATAAGTATGAAGTATAATTGCAGACATTTTTTGCTTGATTTCCTGATATTTTTGCTTAGAAGACAAATCTTGGGGACATTCCATAATCTGTATTCTTTTGGTTCAGTCCCCTGACCTCATCCTTCCCACCTAGGTCTTTCTCATACTCTACTTCCCAAATAGTCTTATTTCCTTCCCAGTTTCACTTCTTCTGCTACTATTTCAAGCTTGAGCTGAATGCTAGTTTGTTCTCTCTATCCGTGTCACTGCCTGTCTCTGTCTGAATTAGGTTTCACCTCCCTTCTTCCCTCTTCTGCTTTCTCCCTCCCTCCTTTTCCTTTTCTCTCTCTCCTTTTCCTTCTCTCTCTCTCCCCACCCCCATTCCAACAGAAACAAAAAACAGCAGTTCTGATTATTGTTCATATGATCATAGGATTTAAGAAAACTGTAGGATATAATCTAGCCCAACACCCTCTGTCTACAAATACAGAAAATGAGGCCCAGGGAGGTTACATGACTGGCCTGAAGTCACAAAGGTAGGAAGCAGCAGAGCCAAGTCAAACTCTGGTCCTTTGCTTCCAAATCCAATGCACATTCCACAATACTATATTTTTCTTCCAGCTATTTGCATAGCATGACCTTCTTTAGTCATAATTCTACCACAATTCAGTGTCAAACAACTCCATTGGGTTTCCTGTTCTTAGACCAATTTTCCTTTCCAGATTCTGCTAAATCCCTGCTCTAGCTACTTGCTGGCTCCTCCTCCATTTTCACAGTGAATTGGCTTTGACCAACTCAGCCCTACTTCCTCTTTGCTTCCTAATTCGTCCTTCAACCCCCATAACTAGGGGAAACTTTCTCTCACTCCTTACTTTTTCCTCCTTAATCTCTCACCCACTTATAAACACAGAATCATAGACTTTGAAGGGACCCCAAAGGCCACTTTGTTCAATCAGTTCCTGTAGCAAGATTCCCTTCTACAATATCCACAACAAAATCAGGAAGCTCCACTTAAAGATGTTCAGAAATAGAGAGCTTATTACCTACCTAGACTTTTACTTTGAATTAACATTAGGTATACATAACTACACCAGCTGCCATCTACAGCAAAGGGCATAAATGTGATATGAGCCTTAATGGGTAGGGACTCATAATTATATCCAAGATGAGGAAGAAACTATCACATGATCAAAAGAAACCAAGAGAAAGCCACAGTGTATGTCACTCTTTTTTTTTTTTTTTTTTCTTTTTGGAGGGCAGTTGAGGTTAAGTGACTTGCCCAAGGTCAACAGCTAGTTTTTTGTGTTAAGTGTCTGAGGTCGGATTTGAACTCAGGTACTCCTGACTCCAGGGCCGGTGCTCTATTCACTGCGCCACCTAGCCGCCCCTGTATGTCACTCTTCTTAAGTCATCTGAGTGTTTAGAGGAATGTTCTGTGGATTTCTCTAATCTCTAATACATTCTGCCTTGAGAACACTGTACCTGGTTTTCTGCATATTGGGGATAAGGAAGTCAGCTTTCTACCACCATAAAATCCCAAGGCTGAAACAGACCCAAAGGAGTCATTCTTGTACCTTACCCTACCTCAGGATATTAACTCTAAAGAGCACATAGAGCCAAGATTCCACCATCTCCCTTGGTTGCCTTGCCCAAGTTTCTTGTGTAGTCTAAGTCTTAACAACCAGAATCCCCTCTCGTATTACTGACATGAGGCTGTTTCTTCCTGGATGCACCCAATAAAAATAATTAACAACAGAATCCAGACTGGTCAGAGCCGCTTTCTTATCAGTTGTGTTCTGCCATCTAGGGCCATTGCATCTGTCTGAAAGCAGCAAGAATTCTATACTCCAAATTAAATTAAATTTATAGTAATGCTGATCAGGGATTAATGGCTTTGCTAATTGGGGCGCTATCTCTTGGTGTCAATAACCACATTGGTGGGCCCTGCCAGAGCCTTGGCATCGGCCAGATTGCTGATTGTTGGGTATATTAACAAGAGCTCCCCTGGCAAGTCCAAGGATCTTAAAAACTGCAAGTAGATTAAGACAAAAAATGTTCCTATCAGCACATCACAGTGACACTTCCTGGAGCTCCATTTTATCTTACTTAAAAGAAATCCCAGAGACACCTTCTTAAGTCTAGCCAGTCCCTGTGGGAGTCCTTCTTCAAATTAAATCCCCAGACAAGACTGATATTAACTCATGTTGCATCAGAGTTCAACTGGAAAGACCAAGAAAGACCTCTCCCTATTATCTTAGAAATAATAAATTCGTTCTCTGGGAGATCCATCATCCTTCATGGATTGCTTTTTAAAGGTGGAAGGAAGTTAAGAGGCCATCTAGTCAAACTCATTTTGCAGTGGAATATAAGCTCATTGAAGTTAGGGACTATCTCTCTCTTAAAAAATAAAAATTAAAAAAAAAACTTCACATATTCAGAATCGGGAATAATGCCTTGGAGTGTTTAATAAATACTCTTTAAATTTAATTAAATCTGCAGAGGAGGAAACTGAGGTCTGGAGAGGAAAAATAAGTTGCTCAAGGTCACACAGACACTGCTTTGGGTAGCACTGAAACTAGGTAGAATCCAATTCCTAGAACCTAGGAACCTAGATCCTAGAACCTAGAACCTATTTTCCTGATTTCTACTGCAAGGCTTAAGCCAGAAATTTCAATTTTCTAAGACTTTCAGTTTGGGTTTATTTGAAGTGCACTGAGATGGATCTATGTATGATTCCCTACCACCTACCCCCCTACCCGCCTGTCTTCCACCAGCTTGTGGGGATCCTTCCACTCACATATGTTGTAAAAATCTAATTGTTCTGAGTTAAATGTCTATATTACTTTTCCATATGACTTGTTAATAGTGCACAGAAGAATTTCCACAGAGCAACTCTAATTTTAAAAATGCTATTAGCAGGAATATAACACTGATGACACTTGGTGCTGATAACTCTCTGGCTGCTGTTTGCATTTTAAGCTTTGCTATTTCTGACAGGCACCAATAAGATGCTGCATCAGAGAGGAGTCAAGTACAGTTCTCTGGTGCCAGAATCAGTCTCTATCCTTTGAATGGCCCATAGCTATGATGGTAAATGTTTTGTATCAAGAGGATTATGGCAGCTGCATAATTGGCCAGAGAAACTCTGCTGCAAAATTTAATACAATGGAGAGGGGATATTTTGGGCTCATTGATGTTGAGTCATTGGCATAGGCTGAAGCCTAAAGCTCATGCAGGTGCCATTGAAGATAGATGTGCCCTTGAGATGCCCACTTTACGATAGAAGCAGATGAACAAATGCAGTTCTAAGAACCAACAGAATTAGCTTTGTATGGCTCCTTTTAATCAGGCTTTGCATAAAAAATGGAATGAGAAGAGTTTGGACTGTGGAGTTATAGTAGAATTCCTGGACTTAGATCATCTTCAAAGAGCCAATCAGTCAGCACTTATTAGGTATCTGCTATATTTCAGTACTGTGCTCGGTGCTGGAGCTACAAAGAAAGAGGAAACACAGTCCTCTGTCTCAAGGAGTTGAAATTCTAGCAAAAAAAAAATTATGTATGTGTATGTGTTTACATGTAGATACCAAGAAACACACATGTTGTGCATATGCATGTATGTTATGCATGTGTGTGTGTGTTAATAGACTCAAAGGGCAGCTAGGTGGCACAGTGGACTACTGTCTACTGAGCAGACTACTGGACCTGGAGTCAGGAAGACTCATTTCCATGAGTTCAAATCCAGCCTCAGACACTTACTGTCTGTGTGATCCTGGGCAAGTAACTGTTTGCCTCTGTTTCATCATTTGTAAAATGAGTTGGAAAAGAAAATGACAAACCACTCCAATATCTTTTCCAAGAAAACCCAAAATGGGATCATAAAGAGCCAGGTACAACTGTAAAATGATCAAACCAAATGTGTGTGGGGGGGAGAGAGAGACAGATGGACAGACAGAGTCTCAGAAGTCTTCATGCTGTTTTAAGATTCTCAAAGTTTAAATCCTAAATGAGAGATATGTCATGCACATAAAAAGTAGAAACACAAGGAGGGGTATGATGGGGACAAGGAAACATCTAGACAAAGCACTCTAGGAAAATCAGTGGAGACAAAAAACACTTTCAGTTAGGGTTGGAGACCAGAAGAGATGAACGAAGTAGCACCTGGAACACATATAAGTCATAGAAGCAGATTTCAGATTAAGATAAGGGAAAATGTCTTACTGATGTGGTACAGGCTCTGGGAAACCCCTTGAACTCTGATTGAATCTTCCCACTTGATGAGGCATTTGCCTGAGGCCATAAGACTTTCAATTTTGCCAGGCCCAAATCTCTTACTCTTACTAGCCTAGTCCTCCATTGTCTGTCATCTACAGGTAGCCTTCAGCTATTTCCCACCCTTAATCCCATTACTGGAGTCTGACCCCAGTTCTTCAAGATCCCCCTTAGACATCTCCTCAAGACCCTCCTCAAACCCCTCCTCTAGATCACCCCTAAATTCCTCCCACAGTCTTCCTGTCTATAAGATCCATCTTGCCTCCATGAAGATGCAGAGAATTCAATCTAGTGCAGGCTCATTTTGTGTCAGATGCTTCTGGCCAACCTTGTCAATACAAGTTTCACATATACTTAGGCTCCGTGAGAGTCCGCCCATTATGGAGAATCTTTAATAAACTTTGTTTTACTTTGGCTGAGAGAAGACTTGAGTTGAACTCATTCAGCAGGACCTGGTGTGTTGATATTTTCATTGATATTTTGGGGTCTCGATCCCCCTTAAACCCTAAACCTCCACATTATCAGGTAGGGAGTTGCAAAAAGTAGAACAGATGACCTCAGTAGGTGGTAAGTTCCATGTCACTGGAGACATCTAAGTGTTAGGTGGATGACCTCATGTCAGAGAAGTTGCAAATTTATGCTTATGAGAGGATTTAGACTGAGTGGGTTCTGAAGATCCCTTCCAGTTATAGAATTCTACAGCTCTTTGTCCTAAGAGACATTAACTATATACAGCGTCCCAAAATTCTTAGTTCAGTTTTTAGCTCTAATGTCTTTCATACCTGCACAAAGATTTTCAGGATACCTTGTACTCACTATATATACCAGAGACAAAGCAAGCAGAGTGGAAAGCACCCTACCACTGGCATTAGAGTACCTAGGTTCAAATCCCAGCAGTGTTGAATGTGCAGCATATAACTCAGAATATAAACACCATAAAGGTAGGGACTTTTTCTGTGTTTGTATTAAAGAGGTACACAAAGAGGGTCAGGGCTGCCCGAGACCCCAAAATACCAACATGCCGGGTCTTGCGGAAAGAATTCCACTCAAGTCTTCTCAGCTAAAGAAAAAGTAAAGTTTATTGGAAGGTCAAGCTCACCATATGGGGTAGACTCTTAAGGAGCCAGTCTATACTAGGTCATTCTGTGGCGCTCTCACAGAGCAAGTGTATGCTAAGGTATTCCATGGTGCTCTCACAGAGCAAGGCTCTGCTAGGCCATTTCATAGCGCTCTCACAAAGATGGAGAGAAGATGGGGTCTTATATACAGAGGAATCTAGGGGTGATTCAGAGGAGGAGCCTGGGGAGGGTCTTCAGGAGGAGTTAATGAGGTCAAATTCCAGTAATGAGTTTGGGGAGGGACTTCAGGTGGAATTAATGAGGTCAATGCAAGAGTG
>JAQQSW010020449.1:0-10852 GCA_028646575.1 Pseudocheirus occidentalis | reverse complement strand
TATATATAATGGCATTTGGTTTCTCTGAACATGTCCTTTTCTCACCACCACCTTTTTGTCTTCATCTGGAAAGCTGTCTGGTCAGTAGGTCTTCAGGGTATAACAACTTACGTTGTCTTAGGCAGTCACCAAGTTTGAGTGGTCCAGAACATATGTAGCTGGGACTTTTTATGCCCCTGTATGAACAGGATGTTTCACCAGGGAAGTTGGGGCAAATCAGGTCAAAGGGGGCAGTTTTGTCTTCTATGAGGTAAAGCTTCTCCATTCAGTGGGTGGGAAGAAAGAAGCTGCATGAAGGAAACATTGCTCCTATTACAGAATAGCAGTAACTTTTAAATCATGTTTCCTTACCTCTTTTCCAGTTCAGTTGTCACTTTGTTCTAATATTTCTTGTTGTTTTGTGAAATCAAGTTCAGTTTATTCCATTCAGTTTTCCAAGGGGTCTACTATTTAGATAACATTTTATGTTTACTTCTCTGAAGTATTTATTATCTTTCCAATTATTTTCTTGATTTCTCTCATTCTATTTTTGTCTTTTACAAAAATTTCTTCCATCCACGATTAGAGACATTGTGAACAAGCTATTCCTTTCTCTGAGGCTCTGCTTATACTTGTAGAGTTATTCACTTCTAAATTTACCCCTTAGGGTTCTTTTAACCTTGAGTGTTTCTTCATTGTACTCAGAATTTTCTTCTATTTGCCCATATCTTTAGTCTTAGTTCTGGAATCAAAAATTTGTGCTAAAGTCCAGCTCTTCTTTCCCCATACTCTTGGATGGAGTGGTCAGACCCCAATTGGTCTGGATCACCCTACAGTCTATGTGCCAATGGAACCACAATTCTGTGTCTCAATATCCTTTCTCCTGTCAAATCCCCAGTTGAGATTTGGATCTATCCTTTCCTCTGGCTTTGACAGGCTTCAGTCAGATATTGGAGAACATGGTAGTCTTCAGGACCTCCTACAAAGCCATGCTCCAGGTGTCAAGCTGACCCTTTCTGCTTCTGTGGATCAGAGCATTCCAAACTCTGCACTGACCAGCTCTGTTTTCTTTCTTAGTTACCTGTAAGGTACTAACTGTCCCCTACAGTTTCTGTAACAGACCAGGGCACAAATTCCCCTGATTTCAGGCCCTATTATAGGAGCTTATACTGGTTTCATGACCTACTGGCATGTCCCCAAAGTACCCTCAGACTTCAGGCCCCATTTCCCAGAAGTCGGGCTGGCTTCCAAACCCCTCCCCTCCCCCTTCCTGGATGGAAGAGCTTACTAGTATTTTTCTTTGTTGTTAATAATTGTTCCATGTAGTTCCTTTTAGGTCTTTGCTAGGATATTACAAGGGAGTTGGCTTTCCCTAGGACTTTTCATGTTGTCATATTAACTGGGTGAGGCTATAAATTATTGACTTTAAGTTTCTCTTTCAATTTTAAATTTTTGCTGCATCCAACATGGTACATTGAGAAGAAAACCCTAGGATAAAAGCTGCAGGTTACAATCCTATTTCTGTCACTCCGCTAGCTGTGTGATCTTGATCAAGTTATATATTCTCTCTAGGCTTAACTTTCCTCATCTGTCAAATGTGAAAGTTGAACTATGTGCACTAAGGTTCATTCACATGCTAACATTACATATTTTCAATTATTATTTATATTTATTTTGAAGAGAAGAGGAAAAAACAGACAAAATAGGAATTGCCAATTATATAAAAAAACCTTGAAATTGTCTTGCCTTCCTTCCTTCTTTGAAGAATCCTTTTTTAATGCATAGATGATATGTATATTAAATATAAAATGAGAATTTTGTGCAGAAATTACCTAAATGGATAGAAAATTATTTTGGTTTCTTTGTAACTTTATTTAAATAATATCAATATAAATTTTGAATTACTTTCATGCTTATTTTGTAATTTTCTTTTTCTAAGATATAATATAGAATCCAACTTTCTTTAAATAATGCCAATATAAATTTTAAATGACTTCCATGTTTATTTTGCCATTTTTCTTTTCTTCAAGATGTGGTATAGAATTTAGTTATTTGGCTTAACACTGACAGAAATAGTTTTTTTATTCTAACCCCTTGAGTTGGCATTTGCATTTCTCTAAAAATTAAAACTGTAAACAGATACTACCTTGTTAATTTCCATCCATTTGCTTAGATGTCCCACAGTATTAAAAATTAAAAATCTTTTGGATACATTTAATATATGCTAGTACACTGATTAACTTTCTCAACTATGAAATGAAGTTCTTAGCTCACTTTTTTCTGGTGTTGAGGAGAAGGATCTGCTCAGAGTAGGAAAGCAGAATAGTAAGGTTTTGAACCCATTAACAGAAACTGTTTCACTCATACATGTCCTTGAGTACCAATTTATTAAGGTTAAACAAAATCCTCTTTCAAAATGCCAACATCTCATTTTGCCTTTGGGTTAAACTTAGTCATCCACAGATTACTGTGAACAATAACTTATAAGACCTAGGGGATATTAATGCCTTAAGATGAGAAGAACTTTGTGGAAGGGGACAGAAGATTGCTATGGGAAATGAAGTGATATTTTGAAAGCATAAGAGATTTTAGGAGAGGGTAGACTTGGGCAAGATGAACAAAGTAGGGGTATTGGACAATTGGAATGTAAGATGAGAATACTGGAAATCTTGGGGCTTAAAAAGGGAGTTCTAGGGGTGGGATGGAGGTGTAAAGGGGGTACAGAAAAGAAATAGGAAGGGATCAAAAGAAGGAGCCTACTTTCTTATTTTTCATTGGGTCGTAACCCATATACTGCTAAATGCCAATAAAAACCACCTACTATGTTACTTTTGGTACAGCTGTCATAGATCATTCATAGATATTTAATAGACTATTTCACTTGTTCTGAATAGACAAAGGAACAATAGCCTATAGATGGAGGTATTTGTGTGCTGTGATTCCATAAGTGTAATGAACTCCAAATGGAGAAACTCCCTTTCCATAGACTAACACTTTGGCTGTACAGTAGAATGTGCCGCTGTGCCAGACAGTGGATCCCAAATCCTCTATGATCTATGTAGGAAATAAGCCCTGTAGTTTGATTGGAAAGAACCCATATTTGACTTGCCTAATAGTGAGATTCTAGTCTTCTAAGGAAAATAGGGTGTCATCAAGAGAAAGTAGGCACCATGACTGTGGCATTCTAGACTCAGCAATCATCTCTGGGGTTTTGAAATTAACTGGGACCAACTCCAACTTTTTAAAAGTACTGGCAGAATATGGCATGTGGCAAGATGAAGTCAAGTCACAATACCTTAAGAGTCTATGCTTTCTGTGTGGAAATTTACCCCCCAAAATGAAGGATAATTTTGTCTGTGAATACTAAGAAAAAACTGAGTAGTCTGGATTGAGAAATACCATTTTTGAGATCTTTTAATAGCTACCTATAGAAGAAACTCAGAACTGGAAGAAACCTGGGAGATGTACATTCTATGGCATGATGGAAGACTTGCCCAAAGAATTTTGGCTTGCTTTGTATTCTAGCACAGCACAGTGCCTAGCACATGGGAAGCAATTAATAAACACTTTTTAATTAATTGTCTGATACTTAAATGTACCTCAGTGACTCCTGACCTTTTCTAAAGCAATCTCAGCAAAGCAATTTCAAGTAAATGGTCTAATTTTGGCATCCTATAGTCCATATGACTCACCCACAGTGGTGGTCTGGGAGAAGGATGGAAAGATTAGGATGAGTTCGTATTATTCATACTACGAATACCCATGAGTTTAAGATGCCCTGTGCTGCTTTGTTTGCTGCACATTTATTGGTTCTTAGGATTGGATCTGTACTTTCAGGTCTCCATGACCTGATGCAGGCCTCTGAAGGATTTCTGGACACTCTGCTACTTGAAAACAATGGCTCAAGCTAAAAAAAAAAGTTATTGACACGAATTTGAGTAGGTGGTAAAGTATCTGAATTATCTTCAATTTGTAAAGATATCAGAAAAACATTAAGAAAGATTTCTGAAGGTATTAGATTGGCTAGAAGTTACTGATCTACTTTATCAGAAGAGAAAAGTCAGTTCTGCAGCTTTTGTTAAGCACCTAGGTCACAGTATCAGAGAAGACAGGAGAATGCTCATCATATGGCTATGTCAAAGAACTATTGGGAGCTGAAAATATTGTCATATGCTACTAGTAGAAAATTATGAAGAAATAAGGCAACCCCTCGATAATCTCTCCTCTAAGTAGGTGGTCCCAAAGCCTCTCCACACCTTATCCATGGGTCTATGTTTGGGAACAACCAAAAGTGGGATAAGAAATGTAAGTAGGCTTTTAATGACGTTGTTGACTGCTTTATACACACACACACACACACACACACACACACACACACACAGGTGCTGGCTTTTGTTTATTCCAGCAAGCCCTTTGTATCTCATGCTGATGATACACTAGAGAGTCACCATTTAAGTCATGTATGACTTCACTCTCTCTCGTCCCACATATCTAGACAATTGTCAAATGTTCCTGATTCTCCTTCAATAACATCTCTCATATTCACATTTGCCTCCTTCTCTTTGCTCCCTCAGATACTACTCTAGATCAGGTCTTATCTCACCTGGACTGACTTCCCTCCTTGTCTCTCTCCCATCTCCAATTGACCCTCTATCCAGCACTAAAAGTAATATTCCTAAAGCAGAGGACTGAGTATGTCACTCCCTTACTTAATAAACTACAGCAGCTCCCAATTTACCTTTGGGCTAAAATACCAACTCCTTTGTTAGGCATTTAAAGACCTTCACAGCCCACTTCCAACTAATCTTTCCAACTCTATTATATTTTACTTCCTTTATCCATTTTACGACCTCGTCAAGCTGGTCCTGCTGTTTTTCAGACGGGTTGATCCATCTCCTATCACTTGCACCTTTGAAGAGCTTATCCAGAATGCCTAAAAGGCAATCCCTTCTCACCTCTGTCTTTTATAAGTCCTAGTTTTCTCTGAAGTTCAATTTAAGTACCACCTTCCATAATAATTCATTTTTTTACATTGAAAAATTATTTATTTAAAACTATCTTTGGGGGTGGCTAGGTGGTGCAGTGAATAGAGCACTGGCCCTGGAGTCAGGAGGACCTGACTTCAAATCTGGCCTCAGACACTTAACCCAAAAAACTAGCCATGTGAATTTGGGCAAGTCACTTAACCCCAATTGCCCTACCCTTCCCCCTCCAAAAAAAAAAAAGAAAAAAGAAGCAAAACAGAAATTCGAGACTTGGCAGTCTCTGATACCTTCTACCTCAACATCTATGATCTTATGAATACATAGCATACGGTCATGTCACATCCTAATCCCTTTTTGGTCTCCTCAAATTCTGTTTCCTCCCTCAAAACGTTATCTTGCTTCTCTTTTGCATGTTATTTGCATATAATCTTATACATGTTGTCTTCTTGGACAGGACATAATTTCATCAAGGGAAGGAAGAGTTTTATTTTGATCTATGCCTAATCAAAATTAGGCCATTCTTGGGCATGTAGAGGGCACTTAATCAATGCTTGTACTGTAGCCGTGTGGACAATCTGGTTACTAGAAAGCCATCGTTAATGGAATACCTAATACAAGGGCTTTTATCATGACAGAAATGTGAGCTAGGCCTACACACAAGTATTTACAAATAACAATGTAAGATTTCTTCACCAGTATCAGCCTTTTGAAGAGAGGAATTCCTAGGCACAGAAAATACTTAGCAATCTTCAAATTCTCATTATGGTTCTGAATTAATAGAGTTCATATTTGTTGGCCTTCACTCATAACTTCAATGGAAGAAAAAACAATCTTTTCATTGTTAATTCATGGATGGTGGATAGACTCATTATATGTTCTTCTTAATATTGTCTTATATTTCTATAGGCAGACTCAGGGTATGACAGCAAGTAAAATAGAATAACTCGATAAATGGATTTCAAAAAACTAAATGGAAAAAAACCCTACAATGAAGACCCCAGAGTGTTATTTGTAATACAAAAATAAATGTCGGTATAATCTACTCCTTTCCCTTATGTGTTCAAGTACTTCACCAACATTTCTTGAGTGCCTATGAAGTGCAATGCACAATAAAACACAAAGGTAAATAATACCTGGTCCTGCCCATAAGTGGAGTTAATTAGACATGAATACTAATAGTTATTAAGGTGAACTAAGGTTACTAAGGTGAACCGGAATATGGGAAGTATTATTAGATCCTAGGAGGGGAGAGAAATATTATTTAAGGAAGTTGGGAAAAGGACATTTAATAATAATAATAGCTATCATTTATATGGCATTTAAAGTTTTACAAGGTGTGTTGCATGCTATCTCATCTATTCCTCATAGTAACCTTGTGAGGTTGGGCTTTTATATCTCCATTTCACATATGAGGAAACTTAGACTTGGAAAGTGACTTGCCCAGGGTCACCCAACTGAAAAGTATCTGAGGCAGAATTTGAATTCAGGTTGTTCTGACTCCAAGTCCAAAACTGCCACTTAAATGACTAATTCTAGGAAGATGATGGAAGGAAGCCTTCATAGAAAAGGTAGCGTATGAGTCTGGCTTTGGACATTGGGTAGAATGCACATTGTGATGGGTGGTGATGACATTTCAGGCATAAGCCTAAAGAAAAAGCACAGAAATTAATGTAGTTAATGGTTGGAGTATAGTCCAGGGTGGTTAGAGTATAAAGCAGTGGTTCTCAACCTTCCTAATGCCGTGACCCTTTAGTACTCGTATGTGGGCATATCTGCATATGGGCAGACCCACCTGGAGACCGATAGAGGAGTGCTGTCTCAGTTCCTAAGACCATCAGAAATATGTGTTTTCCAATGGTCTTAGGCAACCCCTGTGAAAGGGTCGTTCAACCCCCAAAGGGGTTACGACTCACAGGTTGAGAACCGCTGGTAGAGAGGATAAGGATGGAAGTAGTATGAAATGAGAGTGGAAAATTTGAAAATGTGTCTTTGTGAGACAAATTCTAGACTATTCTCTGAAAGTATTTCCTTTTTATCTCACATACTTTTTAGCTACTTGTAATTCAAAAAGGTGTTAAAGATAAAGGAGAATGTAAATTATTTGACTGCATGTGGCCCACTGATCATCTCTCAGAAAAGACTGGCTTGAAAACCTTTCTTATATATGTCAGACTGCACTGCAGGGGTCTAGGATGAAACCAGTCTCCTCGCTGACAAAATAATGCCCACAGTCATGTGCGCTGGCAGATTCCTTCCCAAAATATCCATTGTTATTGTATCACCATCCTGGTTATATCTGTCCTCTTAAGTGGAAAATCTTGAAAACTCTTTGTCTTATTTGTAGTTCTTATACTTATTTGTACATGAGATTCAGTGTAAAACATGAAATACAGCGAGTCTCATTTCTTGCATTTTATTTTACATTTCAAATACTTAAAATAATTGTTTCACTGAATGAGACTTCTGAGCAAGGGTGTGCTGGTACAGCCAGATCTCTATACAGGACATACTTTGAAATTTAATCTACATCACTGACATTTTCCCTACCACTTTCTTAAATCTAGAAATCAATGAAATAATAAATTACTGAATTATTATATTTGATAATTTATAAGTTGAAAATGTTCTTACTGAAAAATTAATTATTGTCTCTTGAGAAATGATTTAGGCTGGCTCCAGTACACCCCTGCTGTAACATAATCAAGAAATCCTGTGGGGGGTGGTGGGGTGGGGCGGTGTTAGGTAACCAGGTGTCTCAGGGGACAGAGCGCTGAGCCTGGAGTCAGGAAGAGCTGAATTCAAATCCAGCCTCAGAAACTTCTAGCTGTATAGACAGATCACTTAACCTCTGTTTGCCTTAATCTACTGGAGAAGATGGCACAACACTCCATTATCTTTTTCCAAGAAAACCTCACGGACAATATGGTCCCAGGGTCACAAAGAGTCAGAAACACTTGAACAATAAAAGCTACAATAACATGTGTGAATATATTTCCTTTATACCCACTGATTCTATTTGTTACAAGGGATTCTTTTTCTTTTCAAATGGGGGAGCAAAAATAAATACTTGTTAATGGAAAACAAATATAATAAAAGTTGTATTTTAACAACAACAACAACAGCCTCCAGTCCTCTCACTTAGCATGTAATCATCTATCTGAAGCTAGGTACTTGCTAAGAAAATGATTTTGCTACAGGGTTGTAGTTTTCAACAGCCTAATGTTATTAAACTATGATCGTGTGTTCAGAGAACTCAAGCGCTTTTAAGCGCTTTATTTGGTATCAGTACTTTTGCTCCTTAATACGCCTTTTCAATTCACTCATAAAAATGTTTCCTGGTGCTAGTTTGCAAAGTGTGGCTTTCACCTTTTGGGTAGTGATGTCTTCTTATACATTACTAGTATACAGAATTTGGATTTTTATAGAACTTTAATACACTTTCACCTTACACAAGTATCTAGGAATTGAAATTCTAATTATTATAATTAGAATTATAATTCTGAATTACATATATAATTATATTATATGTATATAATGATGCACATCATATATATAATTATAATTAGCATTAAAATTCTGAAGTCAATCTGTGGAGCTTCAGTTTCAACTCAGGTAACCTCTCTGTTATTATAGTTGAACATAACTTTACTACATTTAGAATGAAAGAGCTGATGATCAAACATGTCAAATATATTTGATATGGTCAGATATATATTCCTATGCTGTGTGTCTGCTTTAATGAAAAATATTTTCAAATTCTCCCTATTTGCATCTTAACAGGTTGAGAGTTGGTGGAATAGAGCTCACAGTAGTAAGAACTTTTTCTTCATTATTTGTAGTGAATTCTGAAGCCAGGGATTAAGCCAGGAGTTAGGTTCAGTCAATACTTTAATTGAAACAGAGAAAAAGAGAGATAACATATTAATATTATGGATTTGGTTTGAAAAAAAAGAATGCCGGCAATCTGACAGAGAAATGTCTGACATGGGTTACCCTGCGTCTCTCTACAACTCAGTTTTTTCCTCTGTAAAATGAGGGTGTTATATTCCATTTCCTCTAAGGAAATCTATTTCCCAGGATTCTTCATTTTCTCTCTTACCCAGATAATATTTATTAGCCTGGGCACGTGTGGTGAATGGAGAGAAAGCAGCTTTTCTCCTAACTCTAGGTCACTCTTCTCTAACTCTATGGCTTGTCTTGTGTTGGCTGTTTGTAAATAATGGCCACACTATCCTAAGTCAGTTTACTGTGCATAGTTACAAAAGGAGTATTGCAGTACTGTATTCAAAGTCAGGTCTTTTTAAGAGGTAACATGGGGGAAAATGGCCAAGTAATGGAAGTTAGAGTAGAATAAATTAGTCTCCCAAGAAAGAGTTTTTTGAGAGGATGGCTTTAAAACTGCTAAGAACATCTCTGTCTTCCCTAGGATAATACTTAGGCTACTTTGGCAGGGGTCACCAGTTTTTATCACAAAAGCAGTTTTCTCATAAGAAATCTAGATTATTTTGTTCTTTCCACCCAGGACACTCACTGGAATAGTTATTTTATATATACTCACATACATAGATACATATACACATACACACATGTATATATTTACATATATACACAAGTATATATTATGTGTATATCTAGGCATGTACACACATGTATATATACACATATACATGCATATACACATATATGTATATTACCTAATGGTAGAGGGAAGCAGAAAGCAGGACATAACCTTTGTCTCTGGTCTACATTCTTCTTACTTGGATGAGTCTGTAGTCCCACAGGTAGATAATCACTTTGCGCAGATTGCAGCTTCTCCAAATCCTATAAAATTTTGATTTTCATAATTTGTCCATATAACAGCTACCCAATGTGCTGGAGATGCTCCTATAGTGTTTTATATGTTAAGTTTTCAGGGTATCAATGCAGTGTTCAGGCTGTCCACTTGTGTCTCATTCTTTTGAGCTGACCAAGTCATCTCCTCTTCTGGTAGGTGGTAAATTCTTTGAGCCTGGTAGTGTTGTTTTTTTAAAGCACCAATTCTCATGCATAAGTCATCACTGATAATAAACCCACCAAATCTCTTTTCATTTCTTTTATGGTCACTTTTAAATTTGATTCTTCTGAGATTTAATGTTCTATTATTTACAACCACATAGAACCACAGGGAGAATTTTGGCATTAAAAAGGTTGGTCTTCTTGGCAAGGAGGCACTTGGAATCACAGAAAGCACAGTTCAATCTCCCAAATGGACAATAGTCTTCTCTACTCCTTCAATTCAATTTAGGCCCAATTCATTGACTCTCTGAGACACATGTCTAAGTTAATTCGTATTGATGCACTAACTAAATGGACTGAATATTCAAGTGTATTTTTTCAGTCTGAGTAATTATGGATTCTTCATCCTCTTGGTTTTTCCTCTATGGAGTTCCAAGATATTTTGTGTGTGGCCATTAGGAGTTTAAGGCTCATTGCAATCAGTGCAATAGAATTCATACATAGGAGCATTTTATACGGAATCCCCCTTCCACTAAGACTTTGATATGATACTAGTGAAAGCTTTTGGAGAGTATACATCATACCTTTATGTCTCATTTGATATTAAAAATCAGTAAATTGTTGAACATTTATCTGTATGGTTACATCTGTTAAAGGAATCTTATATGACCAGGCATGGAAGGGACTTTTAGACTATGCTTTGATGTATAAAATGAAATGCTTTTTAGTAATCAACACATCATAAGTACAGGAGGAAAGATCTTGTATTCATAATATCAAAACATCTCAAAATGCACACATATGTAGGTACAGGCATGAAAAGCATAATCTCTAGATTTTGATTATCCTACTACAAGGAAAATGATTTTTCATACATATATATGCATATATAT
>JAQQSW010020448.1:0-10852 GCA_028646575.1 Pseudocheirus occidentalis | reverse complement strand
TTAGGAAGACCTGAGTTCAAATCCAACCTCAGACACTGGCCACCTCATTGACTGTAGGCAAGTCATGTAATCTCTGTCTGCCTCAGTTTCTTCATCCATAAAACAGATCATGACACCTACCTCCTAAGATTGTTGGGAAGGTAAAATGTGGAAATATTGGTAAACCTTAATATTGCTATTAATATTGGATAATTGGATAATAATAGGAAACATTGCAAACCTTAAAGTGCTATGCAAATTCACTATTATTATCCATATGTTAATATACTCATTTTAAGCATATTAGTATAATTATGTAGTATAAATAAATATATTATATAAACACAAAATAAATATATTATCCACATATTATAAAAGTGCTGCGATTATCCATATTCTATAACTTAAAGTCCAGATTCTCTCTAATACACTAGATTTCTTCCGTATATCATACTTTGATGATTTCTGGACATTATCCTGGCATTTGACAAAGTTTCTCCCGCTGTCATCATAGGTAATATTTATGTGGGCTAGAAGACAGCACAGTTAGTTGAATCAGCAGCTAAATGAGCAATCATACCCAAGTATATTTTTTAACAGAATGCTGTCCGTTTGGAGGGCAGTCTCTAGTTCTGTGCCACACTGCTCTATTCTTGGTCTTCTTTTCAGTACTTTTAGCCTTGATTTAAATGAAGATGTTGACGGTATCCTTATCAGATTTGTAGGTCAAACAATAAAGTGTAACTTTATTTTATTTTTTGGCTTTTTGGAAGGGGGCAGACAGGACAGTTGCAATTAAGTGACTTGCCCAAGGTCACATGGCCAGTAAGTGTTAAGTGTCTGATGCCAAATTTGAACTCAGGTTCTTCTGATTTCAGGGCCCGTGCTTTATTCACTGTGCCACTTAGACACCCTCAATAAAGTGTAATTTTAAAAATAAATTTCTGAAATCTGTAGGTGACCCAAAGCCAGGTTAATTAGTGATAGATGACAAAATGAAAAGAAATAGTTATCTAGAGAGGCTATAATCCAAATCCAACATCCAGGTTAAATTGAACTTACTTTCTCCTAGTAATATATAGCAAATAATGTGTTCTGCATTTAGATTCAACAAAAACGAGTTGGAGCTTCATTAGCACTCCATTGGGGAAAGAAGGGGGAATGGGACCTAGCAGGATGATGAAAACTGAGGGTGAAGAGGAAGAAGACTGAGCTGTTTAACTCTGGTTTGGTTTCTTCAGCAAGGAGAATTATTTTCAGACTGGAAGGACAGAACTCCCACAAAAAAAGACTGGACATCTAACATACAGGCATGCCTTAGAGATATTGCAAGGTCCATGACCAGTCACCACAATGAAGCTAAAATCATGATAAAGCAAGTCACATGAAGTTTTTGGCTTCCCAGTGTATATGAGTTATGATCACACTGAATTTTAGTCCAGTGATTCTCAACCTGTGGGTCATGACCCCTTTGGGAGTCGAACAGGGTCACCTAAGACCATGGGAAAACACATATTTCCCATGGTCTCAGGAACTGAGACACCGCTCCTCTAGTCTCCAGGCGGGTCTGCCCACATGCAGATATGCCCACATACAAGTATTACAGGGTGGTGGCATTAGGAAGGTTGAGAACACTGCTAATCTATTAAATATATAATAGGCTTGTGTAAAAACAAAACCAAACAAAACTCAATGTAGATGCTTTAATTTAAAAAGACTTGATTGGTAAAAAAAAAAAATGTCGACCTTCATCTGTCTTCAGTGAGTTGTAATCTTTTGGGGGTAGGGGGTCTTGCCTTGATGTTTTGGGCTGTTGACTGATCAGAGTGGTGGTTGCTGAAGACTGGGGTGGCTGTGGCAGTTTCTTAAAATACTTCAACAATGAAGTTTGTCATCGCGATGGACTCTTCCTTTCACCTGAACACTTAGTAGTCATTGTCCGGTTATTAATTGGCCTAATTTCGATATTATTGTGTCTCAAGAATTCAGGAGGTCGGAAGAGAGGGAGAGAGACAGGTTACAGCCAGTTGGTGAAGCAGTCAAAATGCACACGCTTATCTTCAAAGTTTGTCATCTCATTTGGGTATGGTTTGTGGCACCACAGAACAATTACAACAGTCATTGTAGTAGTAAGAGTACTCAATAGTAATAGTCATCAAAGATCGCTGTAATATGTATTATAATAATATACACACTGATCATGAAAAGTTTGAGATATTGGAGAATTAGCACAAAGTGACCCAGAGGCACAATGTGAGCACATGTTATCGGGAACAAATGGTGCTTTTGAAAGACTCGCTCGATGTGGATTTGTCACAAACCTTCAGGTTGAAAAGGGAAAAAAAAAGCGGTATTTGTGAAGGGCAGTACAACGAGGCGCAATTACATGAGACACACCTGTACCTGGGGCGTGAAGGAGCAAGGGGACAGGGAAAGGAGGGAAGGATGAGTGTACAAGGCAACCTTGGGACGGGGCAGTAACTGGGATTCAGGTGCAAGAATCTTCAAACCCCGAGAGGAGGAAGGAGGCTAATGATCATTAAAAGCCCTAACTCGAGTTGTGACGTGTCCTGCCATCCATCTGGTCCCTCTTTCTAGTTTGATGAGAAGATGTGAGGGCTTCATCAGAGCCCTTTAGTGCAGCAGAGGTCAGGAGACTTATACAGAGGGGTTGAGTTGTCAGCAGCCGTGTCTGGCTGGTTTCTTCTCTCTCATATTGGAGGAAGGGAGAGCCAGGGAGGGGCTGGCAGTGTCCATTTGGGTACAACATGGGTCTAGAAATGCCTGACATGGGAATCTGTGTGGCTCAGGAGGATGTCCATAACTGAAATGGATAGAGGGTGAGGAGGAAGAGAGGATGAGAATAAGAATTTATAGGGCATCTTCTGTCTGCCAGACATTCTGCTAAGGGCTTTACGAATATTATCTTATCTGATCCTTCCACCAATCTTAAAATGCTGGGGCCACTAGGAGGTGCAGTGAACAGAGCACCCGCCCTGGAGTCAGGAGGACCTGAGTTCAAATCTGGCCTCAGACACTTGACACGTACTAGCTGTGTGACCTTGGGCAAGTCACTCAACCCCAACTGCCCTGCCCTCTCCTCTCCAAAAAAAAAAAAAAATTTTAAAGGAGCTGGGTGCTGCTATCTCCATTTTACAGTTGAGGGAACGGAGGCAAACAGAAGCTGAATAATTTGCCTTGGGTCACATAGCTAGGAAGTGTCAGAGGTTGGATTTGAACTCTAGGCCTGTATACTATTCACTGTGCCACTTAGCTGCCTTGTGAGCCTGAGATCCATGAGATTTACAGATCTCAAAGAGCCCCCAAAATCAAGATTTTCCAAATTACCATACTCTTGGGTCAAAAAAAAAATCAATATCTCTAATATAACAGGGGGGAAAATTAGATTGTTCAAAAAAGATCTGGAGGGGCTGGCACAGTAAATAGAGCACCAGCCCTGGATTCAGAAGGACCTGAGTTCAAATCTGGCCTCAGATACTTACTAGCTGTGTGATCTTGGGTAAGTCACTTAACTCCAATTGTCCTGCCCTCCCCCCTCCAAGAAGCAAAAAAAAAAAATCTGGAGGTTTTAGTGTAGTACAACCCCCTTATGAGTCAACCATGTGGTATGATAATCAAAATAATAAAATTTCTAATGCAGTTCCGGGCTTCGTTAAAACAGATTTAAAATTCTGGACTGAGACGCCCTGGTCAGTACCTATCTGGAAAGTTGTGTTCAGTTATGGGTATCACACTGGAGGAAAGCTCCGTGATGAGCCAGAGAGTGTCCAGAGGAAGGCAAGTAGCCCTCAAGATCCTGAAGAATGAAGTCAAAAGAACTGAGAATGTTTAGCTCAGAAACAAGAAGGCTTTGGGGGAAAGGGAGAACTGTCTTCAGGTTTGGGAAGGGTTGTCATTTGAAGAGAGAGTAAACTTGGCCCCAGAGCACAATGGGTAGAAGTTACAAAGGGGCAGATTGAGGCTTGATTTCAGGGGGACACTTCCCAGTGATTAGAGTTGCCCCAAAGTACAACCGTCTGTTTTAAAAGCTAGTAATTGTTCCCACACTGGCAGTCTTCAAGCAGAAACCAAACTGATCCCATGCTAGATGTGTTGTTGAGATTACTGTCCAGGAACAGGGTGGATTAGGTAGCGTTTGAGATCCTTTCTAATAATGAGATTCTTGGAGTCTGAGACTCTGAAATTCAGAAATCCAATTATAAAAGAATGGGCTGAGGGAGACCTGGCTTGACCTGGTTCTTGTGAAAACAACCCAGTTGGGGGAAGGGGAGTTAGTTGGCCCCAGGCCTAATATGAACCAGTTGTAGAGGGTGATTGCTTTAAAAGGTCACACGAACATGGATTCTGTAGTTCTAGATCTCACGAGGTAATAATCCCACCCTGTCATATGCTGGTCAGATCACACTGGGAATATTTATTCTTTTTGTTCCTCTACAACACACTTTATAAAGGAAATTGATAAAGGGTAACATAACTGAAGAGATTGACCAAAATGGTAGGAAATCTGGAAATCATGTCCTATCAGGAATATAAAAAGAAAATCTAGATGTTCGTTTTGGATTAATGATAAATTAGCATTTAATTAGTTCTTTAAAGTCCACAAAGCTTCTTGTGTGATCCTCATAGCAGCCCTAAGAAGAGGATGTTCTTCTTATTCCCATTCCAGGATAAGGACGCCGAGGTTAAGATCAATAAAGTGACTTGCCCAAGGGTTGTCTAGTTAAAAACTGTCCAATGCCAGATTTTAATTCATGTCTTCCTGACTCCAGCTCCATCACTTTGTGCCGCCTGCTTTGGGGGCGGGTGGGGGCAGGGGGGGTGGGATCACGGTAATTCTCTTCCAATATTTGCAGAGATATAATAGATGAAAAAGTCACATTCTTGTCCTGTGTAAATCCACAGAGCAAAGCTAAGAGCAGTGGGTGGAATTTACAAGAAGGCAGATTCAGCTTAATATAAGAAATAACTTTCAGTTGAACAAATTATCTCATGCAGGGGTGGGGAGATCATATGTGGCCTTCTAGGCCCTTGGGTGCAGCCTTTGGACTGAGTCCAAATTTTACAGAACAAATTCTTTTATCAAGGAGATTTTTTTCCATGAAGTTTGGATTCAGTCAAAAGGGTGCACTTGAGGAACTACAGGGCCAGGCTCAAGGCTGCAGGTTCCCCACCCCTGATGAGCCTCCTCTCACTGAAGATACTAGAGCAAAAGCTTAATGCCTCCTATCACGGATCTTGGAATAGTGGTGTTTATAAGGGGTGGAAAATTGGAATCTATGACTTCAAAAGTCTTTTTCAGCTTCAAGGTCCTATAATTCTATGAAATGAAACAAATGTTGGAAACTTGTGAAAAGTATAAAAGTCCTAGACAAATGTGAGGTATTATTTACAAGGTGTCTAAAATAGAACTCCTAACATGAATAATTTCCCTAGTGTAGACTTAGTCTAGAATGAAACCTCTATAATACAATTGCACCATAGAATTGGAAGATTGCCTTGATTTTAAGCCTCTTCAGGGCAAGGAATCTGTATTTTGTGTCATTTACTGGTCACCAGTCCTACTTCCTCATTTTTGTAAATGAAAACACTCTGTGCCCAAGACTAGACATGCTGCCCATAACACTCTCAAGTGTTGCCCAAACTAGATTAAAATATAGGTCAGAAATATTTGGCAAAATAAATAAAAACACTATTTGTTGTTCAGTCATTTCACTGGTGTCCAAGTCTTCATTTGGAGTTTTCTCGGCAAAGATAACTAGAGTGGTTTGGTATTTCCTTCTCCAGCTAATTTTACAGATGAAGAAACCAAGGCAAAGAAGGTTAAGTGACTTGCCCAAGGTCACACAGCTAGTAAGTGTCTGAAGCCAGATTTGAACTCAAGAAGATTCGTGTTTCTGAATCATGTTTTTGACTCCAGGACTGGTATTTCGTCAACTGTGCCGCCAGGCTGCCCCAATATCCAGTCTTCAGGGATCTTTATGTATGAATTAGTAGCTTCCTTTCTGTTTGAGTTTGACAACACAGCCCTAGACCGTGCTATTGCAAACTTGAAAAGTATCGTCTTATTTAAATAAAGCATGAAACAGCATGAAAAATATAATTTGCGGAATTTGCCTAGCTTGTGGTGGAAATCTATCATATCTGCTATTTTCGAATCAAAAATTGTTTTATATACATTTATTTGCATATATGAACTTTTCTACTGTTTTAAATTATATTAAGCATCAGCAATCAGAAAAATACTCTTGTAAAAAGAAAACCTGCGTTCTTGCCTTATATTTCTTACATAAACACAGAAACATATTTCTTATACAAATCCATCCCCTAATCATAATGTCCCTGTCTCTAAAATTTGGAATATTTTTATCAAATTAAAATTAAATTTTAATAACTAAATTATTACATTTTAATTTAACTTAATACATTTAAATTATTTAAATTTAATATTTAATTTGTAAATTAAATTAAAATAATACCTGGAATCAATTTTTTTTCAAACACAAAAAAAGACTTGACTTTGACACAGTGACTTTCCATTCTTAGCATACAATAGTCAGAGCTTCCTGGCTACCAAACCCACCTTTATACCAATCACTCCTAAGGTGCATTGCTCTCTGATAGCACATGGTTAGATAAAGCAAAGACATTTGTTGAAATGATAAAATAATGTTCATAAGCAATGACTTGTGAAGAATTATCCTCTGATCTAATAATGCTTTTCATTTTTAGGATTCAGGCCAAAATCCCAGGAGCGAAAAGGCAGACAGAGTAAACTGGATTTCCACCAGGCAACTTAATCAGGAGTTTGAACAGGAGTGGTAAAAGCTCTTTTCTTACACTTCACTGCAAGCTGATTGTTTCCTTCTCCCAATACCTTGATCTTAGAAACATATTCTTCTCAACAGCTGTTTTTAGGCTGTTTCTGTACTCTTAAAATATCTGCAATCACTTGTGTTGAGCACTATAGTATAGTAAAGAGAAAATGTGTAGTGGATATGGTTTTCTTTTGTGCTGCTTAAAAAGTGCATGATGGTGAGACCCTGAATAATCTTTCTTTAGTGTTCCTCCTTCTACCCTTCTCTTCGAAGTGCTTATGTAACTTCTAATGTTCCATTTAGCTAGACCTTTCTTGCTTGGTGAACTGTCACTGAGTCGCTGGTTGGATAAATCTTTAATAACTATATATAGAATCATAGGTGAATGTTTTGGTGTTTTTCCAGCACGCGCACACACATACACACACAAATGAAAAGTCAGTAGTACTTACAGTAACCAATTTTGTATAACTTTAAAAAAAAAGCAAGAACAAAAATAAATACCCAGTACTTTTGTTGTATGGGATTGTTAGGCTGATTTACATGTATGGTAACCGAAGAGTACCAGCTCGTTAACTTTATTACAATTTGTATTACCTTCTCTGTAGTTCCTAATGGACTTAATTATGAGCTCTGAATATTTGCACTTATGTACTTGATACCGAATGCAGAAATAAATGTTACTCAATATAGAAAGATCTCCTTTTTTTCATTCTCCTGTTGATATACAAGGTTCTCTGGATGGTTTAAGGGATTAAACCCATTGACCCATGTGTGGAAGACTGATTTCTTGGTCTTTAGGATCTAATGTCCAGTTTGATGCAAATGACCCAATTCCAACCAATTTCATGAACTCTTTGGGTAATATTAACAAATATTTTTTTTTGGAGGGAGGAAGGCAAGGCAGTTGGGGTTAGGTGACTTGCCCAAGGTCACACAGCTAGTAAGGGTCAAGTGTCTGAAGCCAGATTTGAACTCAGGTAAGTGTCAAGTATCTGAGGCCAGATTTGAACTCAGTTATTAGCAAATATTATTTAGCAGTAATGGCAGGTCTTATCTCATTAGGATTACTTTGCTTATTTCCCTACATTTTATAAACAAAATCAACAAAAGATAGTACAAACCGAGGAGCCTGACCAGAATGAGGAGGGATCTGGAAATAACATCCTATGAGAAATATATAAAGGGAATGAGGATATTGAGTTTGGAATAATAATGTGCTGGGATTTATATAGTGCTGGCTTTTCCCAGGTGACACATGGAGAACTACAAGAGCAAAAGCAGACTGAAGCAGGCTTATGTCTCTGCTTTTTATAAGCCTACAGGAAATAAGGCATCACGCTAATTAAACGGCCGGTGAAAGGCATCTTCATCCCTGTTTGCAAACTTCAGAAATCTGCCGAGCTTCAGACTTCAAAGGGCTGATTAAGAAGAAAATCCTTGTGGGCTGAAGTTTCTCAATTCTAAAGTATAATATAGAATATTTTTCAAAATTATTAAAACAGAAAAATCAAACCCTCAATTCCACTTTCAATATCTCTCCTCATTTACAACTCTCTATATTTTTATTATATAAGCAATCCATTCCTTGGCTACATGTGGTATATTTGCACTGGAAGAAACAACAGGGAAACTAATCATTTCCCCAAACTTCCCTTCCACTTCCATCTTCTCTTCCCACTCTCTCCAGGTAGTGAAAGGTTAGGGGAAGAAATCACATGTCTGGGACCCCTTTTCAGGGTCAGAGGTCTATGGGAACACTGTGGGAGGGAAGTTTGTCCTTCTGTCTCAACTCCTGGTATCCCTCTCAAAAGCTCCTGGCTCCAAGTTCCAGCTCTGTTTCACCATGGCAGCAATGACTTTCCCAAACCCGATAGGCAGATTTCATGCTTGTTCTAGGTTCCACTGCCCATCCTAGCTCTCTCTACCCCAGGTATGACAGATGACTACTGCTCTGCGCTGTCATTCTGTGTGCCCTCTCTGTAACCAGCATGGCTGAGGAGTGTCACTTGAAATCACACCCCTCTCTCTTTCCTGTTCTGACACCCCAATCTTGTGGCATGAAGTCCCTCAAGCACAGAGAGGGAGCAGAGGGCCACAATGGACAGGGTGCTGAGCCCAGAGTCAGCAGTATGAAAGCACCTGCCTCACAGGGTTGTTGTGAAGCTCGAATGAAGTCATATTTAAAAGTATTTTGCACAGTGCCTGGCAAGTGCTAAGAGTTTAATAACTGACTGTGGCCCTCTCTTTTTCTCTCCACAATGTAAGCTCTTGCACATTTCCTACTTTCCCTGTTGTCTCATTAATGTGTTTCCCCCAGTTTGAACTTCTGAGAGTGGTCAGGACTTGCAGGAGTACCTGCCATACTCATTTTTTTAAATGGAAGAACAACACATTTATTAGTATTTTGCTTTTTAGATATTCTTATCACACTCTAGAAAGGAAATGTGGCATTGTGCATAGAGTCAGAAAGACCTGGGTTCGAGTGTTGCTTCTGATATATACAAGTTGTGCAATTGTGGATGGGTCATTTAAACCTCTCAGTGCCCCCCCCCAGTCAAGTCTAAAAACTGTGTGAAAGCTGTGTGCGGAGATCTGCACCAATGAAGGAAATTTCCACACCAGGATTTCTGCCACACCATTGAAATCATCAATCTGGTGGGGAAGAGTTGGGGAGTGAAGGCAAACTGCACCATCACTGAGATGTTTGAAAGAGTTATATATATATATATATATATATATTATTGAAATTAAATCTTATCCATTAGGTGGAACAGTCTTACTCGCTTCACTTTTGAGTTACCTACTCTATCATTGTTTTTTCCAAACAACAATCACTGATGACTATATGCCAGGCACTCTGCTAAGTACTGAAGATATAAAATACAAAAACAAAAGAGTCCCTGCCCTCCAGAAGTTTATATTTTGTCAAGGGAAGCCCTATTTTTAAAGCAGTCAGACATGTTTTAATTTGGGATTAAAATTGTTACCTTGATCCATAGCTGAAGAAGTCAGCCTCCAATGTAACTGATGTCAGTAAAGAATTACAGTTACTTACAGGAAGCTGCCCTGTTGCACCTAATTGAAGTATTTTTGGAAGCTGAGCCTAGTAGAGAATCCATCTGCCAGTGTTTGAATGGAAAAGGCAGAAAAGGAAGGATGTAAAAGGTTTTGTTCAATTGGAGAACAAGGAAAGAGAAAAGATAGTTTCCCAACCATTCAGACTTAGCCACTCTATTAATTCATCTCTTCCCTGCCCTCGTCCACCATTGTTTGGCCAGAAACCTTGAGTGTCTCCTCATCCCAGTTTGATTTTATTGTTGTTGTTGTTGTTATTGTTATTATTACTATTAAAGGGGCCATCCATTGGCTCACTTCTTGAACAGCCCTAATCATGGAATAGGCATTGTCTCAGTCAACATGAGAACTCAGGAAGACCCTACCTTAAAAAGACCAAGGTCTCCCACTGCATCCTGAGCCATCTCCAGTCCTCCTGATCTGTCTCTTACCACTGGACCCAGATGACTGCAGAGGACAAAGTGAGGCTGGTGACTTTGCACAGCCCTCCCTCACCTAAATCCAATTCACTTGCAAGTGATGGCATCATCTTCCTGATGTCATGGTCACTCTTCAAGAACAAAGGGCACACTGCAACACAGCTGTACACAACCCCCAACCTGCCCATAATTAACCATGAAAGGTGCTATCCTGTGTATAAAACTTGGCCTATTTCCCCATTTTTTCCACTAAAGGAAATTGAGAGAGCTTTAGACCCTTTGCAAAAATACCAAAATATCGTTTTGTTTCATCTAAACCCATTTGAAACTGTCTGTGTCTGGATCTTTTGGGGTTTACTACATTTGCAAGACTGGAACTTCTCCCAGGATCTTCTTAGCCCATAGGAATAATTCCCTTCCCCTTCCCCTTCCCTTTCCCCTTCCCCTTCCCTTTTCTTTCCCCTTCCCTTTCCCCTTCCCTTCTCCTTCCCCTCCCCTCCCCTCCCCTTCCCTTTTCCTTCCCTTCCCTTCCCTTTCCCC
>JAQQSW010020447.1:0-10853 GCA_028646575.1 Pseudocheirus occidentalis | reverse complement strand
GGAGGGAGGGAGAGAGGAAGGAAGGGAGGGAGGGAGAGAGGAAGGGAGGGCTGGCCATTTATCAAATACTTACTAGGTACCAAGTGCTAGATCACTGGAGGTACAAATTCAAAAGCAACAAAATAATCCCTGCCCTCAAAGAGGTTACATTCTAGTAGGAGGAGACAATATGTCTGGGGAGTGGTGAGCAGTATTTTAGTTTGGAAAGTCAAAGGGTACATGGGGGAATGAATTGGCATATTCTTCTGAATAGCAAGGGTAGTAGTGATGTGTATTGATGTGTGTGCAGAGGGGGTGAGATCTTCCACCAACTGCAGTTGGTTCCTCATCCCATTCAGGGCGTTTCCTCTTCAGTATCTCCCCCCCCCCACCCCTCCCCATCATCTTTTATACAGAAGAGATGCTGAAAACTGCACTGAGATATAAAAAATGGGAACCGACCTTTTGACTTACAATGAGACAATTTGGCAGAACGCGGAGAGTGGGACCATCTGCTGAATCTCTTCTTGAAGAAAATGAGAGATATGAGGGCTTGGTGTTGGGTTTAATAACTTAAGGAATGATCATGTCCTTAGGCAAAAAGAGATCAAAGTCTTTGTTTATCTTCTGCCAGGAGTTCAAAAGTTAATAGTGCTCAGCGCCCTTCAGATTCTGATTCCTCCTCTACCACCCAGCCCAGGTTTCTCCCTCTTACCCCACCCCCCCACTATGAGAAATGGAGCCAAGTCAGAGTGTGTGTCTGTGTGCATGTGTGCGTGTATCTGCATAAGTGTGTGTGTCTGTGTCAGTGTTTGTGTGTTTTGTATGTCTGTGTGTATGTGTGCATACCTGTGTGTATCTGTGTGTGCATTGTGTGTCTGTGTGCATGTGTGTCTGTGTGTGTATGTGTGCAAGTCTGTGTGTATGTGTGTGTGCATTGTGTGTATGTGTGTCTGTGTGCGTGTGTCTGTGTGCATGTGTATGTGTCTGTCTGTCTATGTCTGTGTCTCTTTGTGTATATAACATAACTTGTACACATTTCCAGGAGAATGGAGCTTCCTCAAGGCTCAGACAGTCTCATTTTTGCCTTCCTATTCCCAGAAGCTAGCACAGGTACCTGGCACATAGTAGATATTTGATAAATGTTTGTCAATTGACTGCCTGATGCTTTGCCTCCCTGACAGCATCTATGAGATGTACATGGGTACCCCCTTCAGGGACAAAGGCCACAGCCTCTCCATGTCCTCTCATTCTGTGCTACCCCTGTCCATGCCATCCTGCAAATCCTCTACCCAACGTGCCAAGGGCCTAGCTCTTCAGTGGTTCTCAACCTTCTTAATGCCGTGACCCTTTAATACAGTTCCTCATGTTGTGGTGACCCCAACCATAAAAATTATTTTCGTTGCTACTTCATAACTGCAATTTTGCTACTGTTATGAATCATAATGTAAATATCTGATATGCAGGATGTATTTGAATTGAACATGACCCACAGGTTGAGAACCACTGCTCTAGGTGGTCCTAAAGGAGCCACAGCCTGTTCCACCTTCTTGTCATGTGAGCAACCCATCTTCTTGATGAATCACCTATTTCTCTGATGCTATCATTCACAAAATCAGCTAAGCCAACCCCCTCTTTTTACAGATGAAGAATCGGAAGCCTAGAAAGATGAAATAATCTTCCCAAGGCCACAGAGACAGCCAGTGATATAGCCAGAATTTGAACCCACATCCTTCTGTTCCAAATTCAGTGTCCTTTCCATTCAGTCCCTTAAAAAGCATCAATGATATGACTCTTGGGAGCCAGGCTACATGTGTGCTACACCCTGTATGTCCAAGGCCCTGTGTATGCCAGGTGCCAAGAAGACAATGATAAGAGGGAGACAGTGACTGCCTTCAGGAAGCTTCCATTCCAGGGGACTGCCTCTCACACTCAATGTGCATCTCTGCATCACCCTTTGGGTAACTCTTACATTGAATATTTTGAAGACTGATACTTCATGATTTATTGCCATATAATGGACAACATGCACATAGGTACCAACAAAACTCAACAGCAAGAGGTAAAAAGAGATATTCCATTTAAAATAACTGGAGGCAATATAAAACATTTGGGAGTCTACTTGACAAGACAAAGCCAGGAACTATGTGAACACAATTACAAAACATTTTTACACCAATACAGTCAGATCTAAACAATTGGAAAAATATCAGTTGTTCATGGGTAGGCTGAGCTAATATAATAAAAATACAATATAATAGTAATTATTATTATTATTATTATTAGAGAGAGAGAGAGCTCTCTGGCCCTGGCTACAAGGTACTCTGGTGAGGTATGTTTCTATGGTCCACAATGCACTGTATGCCTTTTCTTACCATGCTGATAAGCTCCATCCTCTGATTCTGACTGGAACCCCAGATTCCACCTTAGGGTTCTGTACTGTTAATTGGTCAGAGTTCACCATATCTAGTCTGGATGGAAAATGCCATCCCCAAGCAGAGAAAAACTATGGAGTCTGAATGCAGAGTGAAACAGACTGTTCTCTCTTTTTTGCTGACTTTTCTCTTTTGTTCTGTTTCTTCTTTTGCAACATGACTAATGGAGAAATGTTTCCATGATTGCACAGATGAACAAACTGAGGCTCAGAGAGGTTACAAGACTTGTACAAGTTGACATGGCTAGTGAGTGACAGAAGCTGGATTCGAACCCAGGCCTTGTCACATATATAATACTGGATCCCACCACATACAGTACAAGGAAAATAGAGGAGAGGGCAGGGGGAGGAGAGAGAGAGAGAGAGAGAGAGAGAGAGAGAGAGAGAGAGAGAGAGAGAGAGAGAGAGACCTAATAACAGGGGACAATTGAGGCAAAATTCATGGAGGAGGTGGTAGCTGAGGCAAACCTTGAAGAAAGAAGATAATTCAATCCTGGAAGAATAAAAATGACTGGGGCTACAATAGAGACCTCAGAGTCAGGAAGGGGTGGGAGAGGGACAGAACAGAAAAGAGTTCTAGGCCCAGGAAAATCTGAAGTCCAGCGAGTCTCAAAGGTTGTTAACTTGGGATTTTAGATATGTAGATGGGGGATAAAAGGGAGTGAGGGCCCTTCTTACTGGCCTCAGGTAGGTGGTGGTGGTGGCAGCAGCAGCGTTTGGGATGCCCATTAATGGACTTCATCAGCTACCAGGGATGAACTGAGAAGCCTTGTGAGAGACTCAATCAGTAGCTAAGAAGTGGATTTTCAGTCAGTCACAGCCTTATGGGACAAAGCAAATAGAGTAGCTGTGTCCTGGGCACTGATTCCAAAAGACCATTTACTGCAGCCCCAAATTTTTCGGCCACCACAAGATTTATCATCACCTCCTCAATCACCTGGGATGTTTTGAAATGACTGTGAGTTTCTTCCTAACTCCAAGGCCAGAAGATAAATCAGATGAAGTGGAGCTGGACCAAAGATAAGAATAATTAATAGTAATAACTCGCAATCTCTCAATGGAAACCATCTTGTCAACACTAGGGCTCCCCAAGGACATTGGCAAAGTCTCCAGAGCTGATACCTCAAAGATTTCTCATCAACACCCTCTACAGCACATCCAGTGTGTGTGTGTGAGAGAGAGAGGAGGGGGGAGTACTATGCCAGAGTTAATTTGTGTTCTGTCTTTTATATTAAACCTAGAAATATCAAGTCTGAACTGGAAAGCATTCTCCTCTCAGATTCGTGTGGCCAACATTTAGAATTCCATGAGGAGACTTTGAAATGATGTTCTTACCCCCAGTCCCCAATTCAATGTGCGGGGAACAAAAGCAGATGTCTAGAAAAGGACTGAGAAGGATCCTCCTCCAATATATGGGGTACAGGGAAGGAACCAATACCAAAGTCCCATGAAGGAGAATCAAGATCAAGAAGTGATAAACAGGAGAGAGCTCAGCCAAAGTCACTGACACCAAAGGACAAGTTAATTAAATTCCAATGAAAAGCCAGAAAAAATGTAGTTGAAAGTGCAAGGGGCTAGTGTGATGAAAAGAAGACTGGATTCCATGTCAGGGGAAGATCTGTGTTCAAGTACTGCCTCTGAAATTCCCTAGCTATGGTATCACTGACCTAAACATAGTGATATTGTTTTGGGCCTCTTCAAGAATGAAGGACAATAACCAATGGTATCACGGGCAAGTCCTGTAATCTCTGTGCCTGTTTCCTCATCTTTGAAATGGTATTAAGAATAATTATAGAGACTATGTCACAAGGTAGTTGTGAACATTAAGTGGAGTAGTGTACACAAAACACCTTCAAAACTTCAAGTGCCATCAAAATGCCAGATATTGCTAGTTGGAAAAACTTTGATTTCTGGAGTCAGCTGTCGCCTTAGCAACAAGGCTTCACCACTACCCTGGAGCTGCCCATAGGTCTGAGGGCTATGTTTCGCAACCAAGACTCAATGACCAGACTCTGGTGATATGGGAAGAGAAGAGAGATGGCAGATCTTGTCAGTTTCAGGTATGAAGTGATCCTTAAAGAAAAGGCAGAAGAGCTTCCAAGTCAGAATAAAAGGAGAAAGAGATCTAAACAGATTTCAAATTGGGGTAATCTAAGAGACAACAGAGAGGTGTATGGTGGTTGCTGAGGGGCTCCAATGATGACCTACACAGAAGGAATATAATAAACCTCTTGGGTCCCTGGAAAGACTATGGCCCTGGCTACAAGGTACTCTGGAGAGGTGTGTTTCAATGGTCCACGATGCACTATAAGCATTTTCCTATCATGCTGATGAGCTCCATCCTCTGACTCTGACTGGAACCCCAGATTCTACTTTAGGGTTCTGTACTGCTAATGGGTCAGAGTTCACCATATCTAGTCTGGAGAAATAAAAGCTTCTGTGGAAGTCTGAGCTTGGGTAGGTGGCCTCTGTGTGTGTATGTGAACATGTATGTGTGAGTGTGATCACGCACACATTGTATATGTGTGCTTGTGAACAGCACCCCATGGACATGGGCCATCTCTTTGGCCACCATATTCTGATGCACTCCATTAAACACCTTTTCTCTCTAGTCTAGGTCAAGGCCATCGAGTTTGTCTTTGTTCACAGCTAATACCAAGGTCCAAAGATTCCAGGAGTCCTGGCAGCCCAGTGAAATTAAAGGTGCAGGAGATAATAGCTGACATACCAGAGTCATAGCCAGTTGCCTGGTTGACGTTTCTGTCAGTGTTAAGTTATCTAGGGTGGCAAAAATCGTTGCTGTGAAAGAATTAATTCATTCCTAATGTTTATGGCCTGGTCTTTGAATCACAAGGGGAGTTTACGAAGAGCTCTTGGGAGGAAATTGTGGCCTATAGCCCAACACAACAAGTGGCGAGCACTAAGATTGTAAGAAGAGCTTTGTGCCTGGCCTCGGGGGAGATGTGCAGCTCAGATAAGATGTGGGCAGGATCACAGGAGCCCACAGTTGAACTGAGTATGAGGATAAAGAATCTGGCCTGCTAGCTACAATACACAGTATTTCAGTGGACAAGCACGTCAGAGCAGCTGAAAACAAAGCTCTAGGTGAAGCCCAGAGACCCAATAAACCTCCTAAGGCTTGATCTTCTTTCCTAGGTGTAGCAATAGCTTCCCAAATCACTATGCCCAGGCCATTTCCCATTAGGCAGCAGAGAAGAGGATGTCATTCTGGTGGGATTTCATTGGCCAAAGTTCTTTTCCTTTATTGGCATATGATGCCTATGTAACACTTGTTTGAGTTTCCAGAAATGCATCATTCTCCACAGCCTTTACAAAACCCATCAGTCTCCAAACATCCCAAAGCTCTTTGTGTTTGAACAAGAACTTTACTCCCTCATTCTCAAGAGAGTGGACCTTTCCATTCAACAACTCCTTGTCTCACCTTGGTGAATTCCTTAATGATAATAATACCCTAGGACTTTTCAATCTTCAGTCTTTCCTATTCTGTAACTCACTGGATCTTTAGGACAAGATGCCTCCTACAGGTGAGCAGAGTAGGACTTCTTGTCCTTACTGTAAGAGGACACTGAGACAAAGGTCATACAAGTTGATAATGGAGTCAAGAGTAGAAGCCATTTCCCAAGTGGAGTTCTGGGCACTGCCATGATTCTTCCTGTTAATGGACCTTGGCTAGGTCCAAACCAGTCCTCTAGGCACTCATTCTTAGTGGGCAGTGTTGTGCCTTCTCTTTCCTTGCTAGATCCATAAGGCCTTTTTTAAAAGCTTGCCACATTTTTAGATAAGTACTGGGACTCACTGGCCAGGGCCTTTCCTGCTCAGAGATGCTTCCCAGTGATCCCTCTTCCCTTTGCCCCTAGAGTACTTTCTCTTCCCATTTATGTATATCAAACTACACTCACAAATTCTGGTGGTACATTTCATCCTAGCTCCCCATTCTTAGTATGTCTTGGAATATTGGTCCTAGCCTTCCTCCATCATGGCTGGGGTGGAGACCAATGTGAAGGAAACCTGAACGTATCACCAAACTCTGGTTAATAGCTATTCTCCCTCCACAGTACAAGTCCCAGTGAAAATGACAACTTCTCCCAGAAATTCACTTAAAGGAACATTCTTTCTCCTTCCTGGCCCCAGAACCAATACACTCAAATGACTCTACAGTACCATGTCTCTTGTCTCTTGTTATTTAAGCTCATGATAACGTCATTGGCAAACATTGGCACCATATTCCACACAACCAGGTCAAGCTGGGTGGGCTGCTGACTCTCTTGTCCTATATTGTATTGCACTTGCACAGGTTATTAACTTTCACTTTAGTTTGCCATTCCCTGAGGCCTTGCTGGTGACGTCCCATCTCCTGTCAACATCCCGATAAAATTTATCAACATTTCTGCTTCCTGGTTTGTTTTTTGTCTGCATCTGTATTTAAGATAAAATGCTTGCAAAAATACTAAGGGAAGAGACTTCATAGATCAACTGTATCCCCTGAGACTATTTCTAAAATTACAAAGGCCTATCATTGAGGCTGGGTTGGCTTGCTCCTCATGCCCCACCCCCAATTCTATCCATTTATTTTCTTGGCTTTTCTGTTTTTTTTCTTGTTATTTCTCTGTTAACCATTTGACATGGGGGATGGGAGGAAGCCTGAACACATGTCCTCCCACCCAATCTCTCCTACAAACTCCAGGATACTCCCTCACAGACCCACTGTTTCTCATTTCTGTCCCCCTCTCCGGGCTACTCACTCATTCCACCTCCTCATTTTTTCCCTTTCTTGAACACACTAGGCTTCAGAAAGCCCTTTCATGCCCTCAGGACTGATTTCTACCATCAGGCCTCTGCCCTCAGTGAGCCACCCCACTGGGCCTAGTCCTACTTCAAGCAACCGAGTGTCCCTGGAACCTCATGTCTCGGACCATTCCTTTTGGAAAAACTGATTGGCATTGATGTCCTTTGGTTTTTCATCACCTAGAGTTTTCCTTTTATCTTTCTCCTTCTGCCCCTCCCCAATCAAAAAGAAAAAGAAACCAAGGGAACCCACCGGCCAAGTTTGCAGTTAGATGCCATTTTCTCCCCCTTCCCAGCAGGGTGGGGAGCAGCTTCTCTCCTTTTGGGGGCAGACTTGGCTCTTGACATTTGGAAATGGGCACATGTAGTTGGGGTTTTTGGGGGGGGTCCTTCTATTTATATTGGCATCATCGTCTATGTGCCTTTTTTGTACTTATATTTGTGTATGCATACGCATGTGGTATGTATATGTATATATGTCCGTGTACGTGCATGTGTATGAATATGCATAAGGGTATATGTGTGTATATATGTATAATGTGTGTGCATGTATGAATGTGTATGTATGTGTGCAAATGTATATATGTATGTGTATGTATAAGTATATGTATATGTGTATGTATAAGTATATGTATGTGTATATGTGTGTATATGTATGTGCATGTGTATGTGTATAGGTATATGTCTATGCATGCACATACACACACATATGCATATGCATATTTCTAAAATGATCATATGTGTGTATGTGCATGTGCATATGCATAGACATAGGCATAGGCATAGGTATAGGTACAGGTATAGGTATAGATACATATATGTATAAGTATATGTATAAGTATGTGTACATGTGTGTGTATGTATATGCATGTGTATATGTATATGTATGTGTATATGTGTATGTGTATGTATATGTATACGTATATATGTATGTGTGTGTGCATATATATATATATATGGTATGTGTATATGTATATGCATGCACATATATATGCATATGCATAGGCATAGGCATAGGCATAGGTATAGGTATAAGTATAGGTATAGGTACAGGTACATATATGTATAAGTATATGTATATGCATATATGCATATATATATGCGCATAGGTATAGGTACAGGTATAGGTTCAGGTACAGGTATAGGTATAGGTACGTATATGTATAAGTATGTGTATATGTATGTGTATGTGTATATGTAAATGTATGTGTATATGTATGTGCATGTGTATGTGTATATGTATATGCATGCACATATATGCATAGGCATAGGTATGTATGTTTGCATGCATGTATATATATATATGTGTGTATGTGTATATGTGTGTATGTATATGTGTATATGTATATGTATGTGCATGCACATATACAGGCATAGGCATAGGCATAGGTGTGTATGTGTATGTGTATGTGTATGTGTATGTGTATGTGTATGTGTATGTGTATGTGTATGTGTATGTATATGTATATGTATATGTGTATGTATATGTATATGTATATGTGTATGTGTATGTGCATGTATGTGTATGTGTATGTGTATATGTACATGTACATGTACATGTATATGTATATGTATATGTATATGTATATGTATATGTATATGTATATGTATATGATGTATATGTATATGTATATGTATATGTGTATGTGTATGTGTATGTGTATGTATATGTGTATGTATGGCATTTAGGTAGTATAGTGGATAGGGCACCAGGTCTGGAGTCAGAAAGACCAGAGACCAAATTTAACATCAGATATTTACTAACTGAGTGACCTTGGGCAAGTCACTTAACCTCTGCCTGCATAAAACTGGAGAAAGAAATGGCAAAGCACTCTAGTACCTTTGTGAAGAAAAACCAATGAATGGTATTTTTAAATGCAAAAAAAAACAATAACATAAAAAGACAAGCCCTTCAGAGCAGACATGCCTGATGGGCAATGGTCCATGGGGTCACAAAGAGTCAAGCAACTGAACAACAACAACAACAACAACAACAACAAATGTATGTATCTGGCTGTTTCCTTCAACATCCATCAGATATGATAGCTCTTCCCATACTTCTCTGAATTCATCATACTCATTGTTTGCTAGAGCATAGTAACATTCCATTGCATTCATATTCTGTAACTTGTTTGGCCATTCTCCAGTTGACTGGCACCTGATTTGTTTGCACTTCTTTACTGTACCATGTAAAACATTTGTAGTATATGTAGCCAGTGTGTATGTTACCTACCAGTGGAGCCTCAGGGCCAAAGGCAAAGAAAACCATAGTCACTATTCTGTTCTTCCAGTTGCTTTCTAAAATGATCATATCAAATCCTGTCTTTCTAATGGACTCTGCTGGGCCTAGAGTCAGGAAGACCTGAGTTGAAATCTGATCTCAGACACTTATTACCTGTGTGATTCTGGTCAAGTCACTTAACCCTGTTTGCCTCAGTTTGCTCATCTGTAACATGGGGATAATGGATCCTACCTTCTCAGGGTTGTTAGGAGGATAAAGTGGGATATTTGTAAAGGGTTTTCCAATCTTAAAGCACTATGAAAATGCCATTTGTTGTTGTTATTATCATTATTTCCCTCCAACATCAATTATTCTCATCTTTCACCATCTTTGAAAATTTGTGGGGTGTGAAGAGAAATGGTGCAATTTTGTTGATTTGCATTTCTCTTAGTATTAGTGCCTTGGAATATTTTTTCATATGATTAAGAGTTGGTCCTGAGGAGGCAGAGCCAAGATGACGGTGTAGAAGCAGCAAGGATCCACAGCTCCCACACAACCACCCAAAATACCCATAAAATATGACCCCAGACAAAGTCTAAGCCTCTCAGACTCACAAAAATAAAGAAAACATGTCTCTTGCTGAAGGCAGCTCGGCAGCAGGGGTTCATCACAGCAGACTGGGAGCCGAGGCCAGCCCAGCCTGAAATCGAAACTGCGGCCAGGCTTCAGGGTGGTGAGGAGGAGCAGAGCCGGGCCGCAGCCAGTCTACAAGAGAGAAGATCTACCGCACCTCCAGCAAACTCCACATCTAGTAAGGCGTGAAAAACAAGGATCAGAGAAAGTTAGCTCGGTAGGACGGGCTCAGTGCTCAGTCCGGCAGGCCGGGAGCCAAGACCAGCCCAACCCGAAAACCAAACCCGCAACAGCTGCCAGGCCTCAGGGTGGTCCGGGAGGAGCAGAGCCTCCCAAGCCACAGCGTGAGTCTACCCCAGGGGAGCAGATCTACAGCACCTGGAGGGATCTTCAAATCTACAAAGCCAGAATTACAGAAGGTCAGTGAAAGTGAAACTTTGAAACTTAATTTGGGGGAGGAAAAGCAGTTCGGCCAATCTGCCCCCAGGGCAAGGAAGCAATAGGGGAAGGGCAGGAACTGCTGTAACTGGCAACTGCCCCCACTGGGCTGCTTCAGAGCCCCTGGCCTAGGACCCTGCAGGGGGGCTGAATCAATTGATCAGAGCCAAGTGCTCTTGCATTGAGCGGCCTTCATCCAGATTGTGGCCTTGGGTGGCAGTCCTGGGGTGCGCTCTCAACAAGCCAAAACTGGGGCGGGGCTGCAACACCCCCCTTATAGCTCCAGCAGCTGGGAAAACCCCAGTGATTTGGAACAGAGCTTTCCCCCCTGGAAGCAGAGTT
>JAQQSW010020446.1:0-10853 GCA_028646575.1 Pseudocheirus occidentalis | reverse complement strand
AAGAATAAAATCCTCTGTTTGGTGCTTGGAGCTCTTCATATGCTGCATCCTTCCCATCTTCTCAGTCTTCTTGCACCTTATTCCTCACCACATACTGTTCCATACAGTGACACTGCTTTCCTGCCTATTCTGAAAACAAGACACTGTCGATCAGCTCCAACCATTTTCTCTGTTTGTAATCCATCTCTGGAATAGTCTCCTCCCCCATTTCTGCCTTCTGCCTTAGCTGGCTTCTTTGAGTCCTAAGTAAAATCCCATTTTTTGGAAGAAGCCTTTCCAATTCTAATCCCTCCCCCCACAAATATTTCCTGTGCCTATAACTTGTTTGTACAAATGCATCTGTGTGTTGTCTCCTCATTAGACTGTGAGCCCCTTATAGACAGGGACTGTTTTTCCATTCTTTTTGTACTTGCAGTGCTTTGGCCTATACTAGATGCTTAATAAATGGCTTATTTACTGACTGACATTGCCTCCATGTTTAAGGACTGTGGGAAGCCATAGAGGCTGATTCCAGGACTCAGATAAAGATCTTAATGATGTGCCTTTCCAGGTGACTGCAGCTTGAAAAGACTGGAGCTCTGGGAATACATTTTAAAGGACTTTGAGACCCTGCCATGAAGCAAGGCTTTTGCCCCCAAAACTTCAGACACCTAAAAAGACATGTTCCTTATTAAAATCCCTTGTTGGTTCCAGGATATAACAGGTTAAAGACAATGATTTCACCTAGACAAAACCCAGATGTTTGAAAGCCTGCTGTCATTTGCATCCTCTTTGTTAATGCCTTTAAAAATGTTAATTGACTTCCCAAAGACCTGCTGGCCTTCCCAAGATTTTGGTGCCTAGAATTCAGAAACCTGATTTTATCTGAGCTACTTCCAGGATGTATCAGACTAATGTAATGATAATACTATCAGGATGTAACAAACTAAGGTTATTGATGAGAATACTTGAATCTTTGTCCTTTGGATCTTTAAAAATCTTGTTCAAATCATCATTAAATGGAGTTTTTCCCTGCAAACTACCTGCCTGGTTTTAATTCTCTCTCACATCCCTGCACACATTTGAGGCTGGTATTCAAGTGGTCCATGGCAAAGGACAAGCCCATGAAGTCCGCTGAAATTTTAATTCTTTCTCTGGCCCAATAACTTCTTTTTCTCCACCATCCTTTTAGTATACTGGGGGTCTCTAAAGTCTGGACACATAGGAAATCTCATTAACTATGCATATTTTCAAGAAATGAGATGAATGAAATTTTCAACAGTGTTTTATTCAATTAGCATAAAATGAGATTTCATAGGAACACATAGAAGACACATAGGAAATCTTATTAATTAATTAAATTATATCAATCTCATTAACATGGAAAATAGTCCCCAATAGCTAATGAAAGCTTATAGTTCATATAAAATTGTCATGGCTAAAATTTATGCTAATTAAATAAAATGTTGAAAATTTAATTCATTTCTTGAAAATATATATAGTTAATGAGATTTCTTATGTGTCCAGATTTTAGAGACACCCTGTATGTCAGCAAATAACATAAACAGCAAGGAAAATGAAAATTTCTACAAATTTATGATTCTTCTAATAACTTCTGTCTGAATCAACCCGCCTAAGGGAAAGTATACTTCAAAGATTGAAATTCTCTTTATTGATTACTTCTCACTGGAGATGCTCTAGGCTTCAACTTGAAACTCTCCTCACTTGTTTCAATTAGTATATGTTAATGATTCACCACCTCTCCAGGGCAAAGCTGAATCCAGAGAACACCACCCCCTTCTAGAGATACACAGGCAACATGGCATTACAAGATGCTACATTTGCTTCCAGCAATTCAAAATTCAGTACAACTTGAAATAGCTCTGGTGTCCTAGCAGCAACAGATGAATAACTGACAAAGGTGTTTGTTGTATGTAGAGGCAAGAAATTACAGAATTTAGAGCTGTAGGGGACTTTAGACATCATATATATATATATATATATATATATATATATATATATATATATATATGACTCTCTATTTTTCATATAAGGAAATAGAAATACAGAAAAGTTTAACTGATTTTCCTAAGGTCACAAAAGTAATAAATTATGGAAACAGGACTTAAGAGCAAGTCTTCTGATACCAGTTTCAATGCTCTTTTATTTTTATTTTTCCTTTTTGGAGGGAGAAAGGCAGGACAATTGGGGTTAAGTGACTTGCCCAAGGTCACATGGCTAGTAAGTGTTAAGTGTCTGAGGCTAGATTTGAACTCAGGTCCTCCTGACTCCAGGGCTGGTACTCTGTTCTCTGAGCCACCTAGCTGCCTTTCAATGCTCTTTTTATACCACCATATTGGTTTTTTGTTTATATAAGCTCAAGTTCCAATATTGCTACAAACCTCTTGTGATATTCTTCAAGGTATCATGGTGAATGTCAAATGATATGTGTCTAAATGGTCATGTTAGTTTATATCATTATATAAATAGAACTCATATTTGGTTCTCCCTAATTCCATCCCTCAAATTTGTTTCACTTCCTTGATTCTTCTGTCTGGGAGAACATTAATTAACCAATAAACATTTTTAAGTACCCACTCTGTTCCAGGCATGGTGCTAGGCACTGATGATATAAATACCATAAACAAAGCAATCTCTACTTGCAAGGAGGAAGAGACAACAAGAATGTACATAAATATGGACCAAATTAATCTTAAAAGAATAGAAATACATCTAATCCAGTTGCAACAAAGTGCCCCTTATGACAACAGTATGCTCTACCAAATCTGTGAATTATATGTCCCACATTTTAATAGACAGGCATCATACGAAGAGAAGTAGGTTAAATAAAAATATGATTTTTCAAATGGATGCTAGTAGTGTGGAATGTCAGAGATGGACTGACAAGAGACAGAAAAATAGCGAGTGGAGCAGATCATTGATGTTGATATAGAGGGGTCAAATAAAGAATTTTGAAAACTAAGGACCAACAAAATAAAGAAGGGGAAAAAGAAGAATCTGAGCAAGCAACAGGAACTGGATAAAAGTTGGGGAAGCTGTCAAGCAAGATCAGTGAAGGAAAATATGGAGGAAAAAGCCATCCACTTGCAATATCAAGGGAGCTCCTTTGAAGGAGGAAGATTGACAATGAGGAAAAGTAGAAAACCCCCCCAGCAAGGATGTCATTTAAACTCTCTGTCCTCAAGTTCCTCATCCATAAAATGAGGCCCCTTTCAGTGTGAAAAATATGTGAATGCTGAGGGCAACTTTGGCCTGAACAAGAAGATGCAGCCAGAAAAGACCTTGTTTCCCCAAGATGAAGGGCTTCTTTGAAGTTGGATAAAGTTATAATCTGTAATTACTATCAATGTGAAATCTGTCTATCTGTATGTGATTTATCCTCTGAGATTCTTTATACTTTCATAGTTCTTTATAGTAAGCCATGCATAACGATATGATATTATACTGTCAGTATATGGCACACAGTAGGTGCTTATTAAATGTTTATTGACCAACTGATGTTGATGATTCTCTGAAACAATGTTTACAGGAACTAGGGGACAAAGACATGTTCCAAAGGTGTGAAATTCAAGAAGAAAGTTTCCTTTGGGGCTACCCTTGTCCCCCAAATGAGAAGCCTGTTTTTCAGGCCACATTGTCACATTAACAGTTTGCCCATTTGTATTCACCTGCAAATGGTTTTATGTTGCAAGGCTTATATGTGTACATTGCCTCCCCCAGTAGAATAGAAGATATTTGAGATTTCATTTTTATTTTTGTATTTCCAGTGCTTAGAACAATTTCAGGCAAATTGCAGGTACTTAATAAATGCTTATTGTTTAATTGATTTTATTGCATCTTCTAGAATCAGAGGGAGAATTTCCTCTTTGCCATAATCCTACAAGGAAGCTTTACCAGATAGGTTTCTAGGATGTTTAACTCCAAGAAAGAAAAGTCTCAGAGTCTTAGGACATAGAAGTTACTGACATTAAACTGTAAGAATGTTTGATTCAGGGAATAGCAAGACATGCCTTGGTATGAATTAAAAAAACAAGGTTCTGAGTCACAGAGAAGAGAGTAGTGTCATAAACCCACACGGTGTCAAGAAGCAAATTCCTTGGAAACTGCGCAAAAGGCAAATTCGTATCCCTAACTAGAGAAGGGATATAGTCTAAATGCAGATGCTCCTTCTGGAGAGAATAAATTTCATTTACCCAGTTATTCTCAGGGCTCATAGAACACGCATTAAAGCAAGAGAAGCAGAGAACTCTGCTGGCCTAATGATATATATTTTATGGTTCTTTGGTTGTAATTTCACATCTTTTATTGGAGACTCATTTAATTCTGGTGAAGCAAGCCCTGCATGGTGATTCTCTTCTGTTTCCATAGTAATACTCAAGAGATAAAAGCAGGACATTCTGAATTCAGGTAAAATCGGTCGTATCAAGCTGTTTAAATTAAACAAGGATTTTTACTTATTTATTAAAATATTTGAAATCAGTTGATTAGGAAGGGCAAAAATACCTATTTTCCAGTTACCATTACTTTTTCCTAGTTGCTGTTTTACTTAGGCAGGCAGCTCTGGTAATTTTGAATGATTTGACTGAAGTCTGATGCTCCTGGGTTGTCTACAACTGTACCCCCCTGAATTATCTGGGCAGGCATCTACACTTACTTAAGTCCCTGGATAATTACTCTGCTCTCTACTTGGCTTTTCTCCATAGACAATCTCAGAATGGCTTTACAAATTCTCTGTCTCTCTCTCTCTTTCTCTCTCTCTCTCCATTCTCTCCTTACCTGGATTGTACATAAGCCTCAATAAAAATATATTCTGTGTGAATCAGGGAAACTCACTTAAGCACTCTCTGAGCCACAATCCCTTCCTTTGTAAAATGGGGGGGAAATATTTGCACTAACAATCATATAGATGTGGGGTATAGGTGATTATATTTGCCTGTATGTGTGTATATGCATATGTATATACACCTATATATACAAATATAACCATATGGAAAACAGACACACAGGATGAATGGGCACAGATAGACAATGATATGAACTGCACTGCCATCACAATAGATACTGTCTTTCACATAGCTAGGATTGGCAAAATTAAGAAATGGATGGTCTGACTCAGGAAGGCTACAGGGTATATACTACAACTTGCTGATACTGGGGGACCCTAGGAGTATAGGATGCAGCTAATGGTATTGTGTAATCTAAATTAAAGATCAGTCTAAGGCATGCTAACTTGATGAAGAAGTTGTTAGTGTGGGACTCCATTGGATGGATGAGGGACATGAACATCAACATTCATCAGGAATTAGGCAATATTCAGAATGAGTTCTTGAGCAGAATATAATGAGAAATGATTGTCTATTTTATGTATATTTGTACTTACATATGCATATATATTACTATAATGTTTGTGATTTATTTTATGATTGAATTGTACATATTTGTAGATTTTATATTTCCTTTTTTAATATTATCAGGTATTTGATTATTTATCCCTGTAAAATGTAATATGTGATCAAAACTACCTGTAAGTTAAATCTTTGCCAAGTCATGTTGATGGAATAACAGGTCCATTGAAGTATTGGAGGGCATATATGTCTGTATGCACGTGTATTTATGTAATTGTTAGGGAGAGGCAGAGGGCAGTTGTGCATAGAGGTTTTGGAGTCTGGAGTCAGGCTGAGTTCAGGTTAAGTTCTGCTTCTAATACATACTGACTCGATTAATGTGAGTGTGCTACTTAGTGTCCTTTCCCCTCCCCCCCAACAACTAAGAATAGTGTCATTCAGTCATTTCTGAATTGTGTTTAACCCTTCATGACCCCATTTGAGATTTTCTCGGCAACAATACTGGAGTGTTTTGCCATTTTCTTCTCCAGTCCATTCTACAGATACGTAAACTGAGACAAACAGGGTTAAGTGATTTGCTAGTAAGTGTCTAAGGCCGGATTTGAACTCAGGAAGATGTCTTCTTGACTCTGGACCTGGCACTCTATCCACTATCCCACCTAACTATCCTCTAATTGTCGAGGAGGTGTCAGTCTGTGTCTGTGGAAAGAGCTAACTTTCCTCAAGTTCCCTACATAGATGAAATCACTGGCCCAGATCTACTGTCACCTATCAAAGCTTATTACAATTAGAGAAGTTTGTGTGTATTTCTGCTTGTGATTTCATATTTGTTAGGAGAACCATATTTCCTAACTTCACAATGTTTTTATATGTTTCAACATACACATTAAAGCTTGAGTACCAGCCTTGGAGTTATACCACGTGTGAGCCTGTGAGGAAAATAGCTAGGTAAAGAAAAAACAGCTGACTGTAGCACAAAACTGTCTCTGGAGTATAAACAATTTAACTCATCATTCTGAGTCTTCTTCAAGCTGTTGTTGAAACTAGGCAACTGGAGCCCCCTACACAATGGGGACAGTGAGGCAAGAGTAGGCGGAAACAAATACAGTTACTACTATTAACTAATCTTTCTTTTTGCTCCACTTTCCGTTTTTACCAAGACAACACTGACATCCCTTCTCCCATTCTCATCCCCTAAAGTGGCCATCTTGTCACCCTAGTATCTCTCACAAACCTTGTATAGTTGCTTCCATGTGAAAAACAGGTGCTTACTTCATAGTCTCATGTCACATTTTAAAAATTATTTTTATTTGTTTTCTGTGTGCAACTTCTGAACATTGACATAGTGATTTCAGGACTGGATGAATTATTTTGAGATTTCTCAATGACCATTTTTCATGCCTCACAAATCCAGGAAAGTGATAATTTGCTGAATATGGTGATGCTGTTGGGCAGCAAAGCAAATCTTCCCAAAGCTGCATGATGAAAACAGAGGTGGGCCCCAATATAATGTTAGTGTGAATGTGAGCTGGTCCAAATACTCTCAAAAGAAATTTGGTATTACACTTTTAAAAAGTGATAAAAATGTACCTTTCACCTTGAGATCACACTTCTAGGCATATCCCCACAAAAGGTCAAAGATAGAAAGGTCCCATGTACACTAAATATTCATAGAAACAATTTTTTGTGACATCAAAAAAATGAAAAACTAGAAATCTCTTAAGACCTCATCTCTTCATTCAGATGTCTTCTGAAACTGTTTTACTTCACTTATCCTATGATAAAGTGGCCTGACTCCCCTCTACTTGTTTGAGTCCTTTCCATCCTGTTTCCTCTAAAAGATTGTCCTCTCTATCATCCCTACCCTTTCACTTATTGTCAAACCCTGTACTGGCTCATTGTACTTTGTACCAAGGTGTCCAAGTTCTCCCTTATTCTGAAAAACAAAACAAAACAAAACAACACTTGATCCTCCCATCCCTTCTATTATGCTACAATCTCTTCTATTCTTTGTAGCTAAACTCCTTGAAAAAATGAATACAATAGGTGCCTCTTCCTTCTCTGCCGTCACTCCCTTTTTAACTTCTGAAACTGAATTCTCTTTCATTGGAATGATCAAATTTGGTCCTTCCAAAGAGACAGGAAAAATAACTTTCCTCCTTTTGTTTGAGAATTTTGAGTATACATAGACTTAGTTGATATGTGAGTTAATTTTGTTGAATTGTTTTTTCTTTTAATTTCTTTTTTTTGTTGTTAAATAAGGGATGGTTTACTGAACTGAGAAAGGGAAATAATGTATTTGTAAATGAAAATGAAACAAAAAAGAAATCTAGGGGGTGGAGCCAAGATGGCGGCACAGAAGCAGGAACACTCAGCAGCTCCTGTGTAATCACCTCAAATATCCATAAAATATGACTCTAACAAAGTTTAGGACTCCAGAACTCACAAAATTACAGAAAAACACATCTCCCACTGAAGGTAGCTTGGCAGGCAGGACAGGAAGGGCTCATCACAATGCACTGGGAGCTGAAATCAGCCTGGCCTGAAACTGGGTTGGCCCCAGCGCAGCCAGGACAGGCTGCATCTGAAGCCTTCTGAAGAGTGGATCAGCAGCAGCTGTGGCAATTTCCATAATTATCAAGCCATAAGAAATAAGGACTAAGTGAAAGGTTAATGGAACTTGGCTAAATTCGGGGGAGAGCATATGGCTGAACTGCCTCCAGGGCAAGGAAGCAGTAGAAGTGGCAACCTGGTAGCCACCTCCCCATGGCTGCTTCAAAAGCTCCCAGCCTGCAGGTTGCAGGGGGGGCAAACAATCGTTCAGGGGCTAAGTGCTCTTGCCTTAAGCTGCCTGGATGGGTATCATAGTCTTAGGTGGTGGTCCTGGGGTGTGTTTTCAGTGAGCCAAAGCTGGTGAGGATTGCAGCAGCCTCCCCATAGCTCTAGCAGCTATGAAAACCCCAGCAATTTGGGACAAAGTGCTCCCCTCTGGAAGAAGAGTTCCACAGACTCAAAAAGTCAAGTAATTGACTGGCAACATGAGCAGGCAAAGGAAGTAAAGCAAGCCCAGCAATCCAAATTTAGATTCCTTTATGGGGGGACAAAAGAGAATATAAATAAATAAGTATATTTATATATATTATATATAATATGTTTATATTATATATGATATATTATATTTAAAATATATTTATTTTAGTAAATATAATTTATTAAAATATAAATGTTTATTAAAATGTTATATTTAAAAATAAAAATATATATTAAAAATATTATGTATAAAATGTATTCTTTTAAGTGAAGAAAGAAAAATAAGAATATATCATGAATACTGTTTGGATTCTTTCATTATCTCTACAAAGATAAGCCCCAAATCTATAGATCTAGAAGCCAAAATTCTTTCCTGATCTCCAGTCTCTGAATTACAACTTGCTAACATTTAAAACCTGGGTCTCTCATAGGCATATCAAACTCATCATGTCCAAAACAGAATTCATTATCTCCTCCACCCCCTGCTCCTCTTTCAATATTCCCTATTCATCCTTCTAGTTTGCAATCTCAGAGTTTCCTTTGTATCTCTTTGCTGTCCTTTACCCTAATATTCAATCAAAATTTAAAAATGCCATTTCTATCTATACAATACCTTTTGAATACATCACCTTCTTTCCACTCATATGGCCACCACCCCTAGCTCAGAATCTCATAAGAACTATTGCAATAATCTTATTATTATTCTCCTTACCTCAAATATTTCCCTTCTCCAATCCATTGTCCATGTAGCTGCTAAAGTGATTTTTCTCAAACACAAATCTAACCATGTAATTCCCCTTCTCACTATATAGCAGGATCTTCCTATTGCCTCTATGATCAAATAAGAACTATTATTTTTGCCTTCTAAAGGTCTTTACAGCCTAGATCAATCCATCTATCCAGTCTCATTATACAACACTAAATTTCATAGCGTACCTTTCAGTTTATGAGTATGCTAAAATAGTCTTATAGTAGCACATGACACTCCATCTCCCATACCATGTTTTATTTCATCAATTATCCCTCAAACTTAGAATAGTTTCCCTCCTCACCTACCTCAAAGAATCCCTTTCTTACTTCAAGACGCAATTCAATCACCATCTTCAATATGAAATCTTTCCTGATTTCCTGCCTACTAGTGCCCCCTTTCTCTGACTACCATTCATTTATTTGCATGACATATATTCTGGATATACTTATATGTGTACATATTGTCTCCTCCAAATAAAATGTTAATTCCTTGAAGTTAGAATTGTTACATTTTTGGAATTTGTATCCATAATTCCTAGAACACCAATTGGCACAAAAGGCAACTTTAAAAAACTTTATCTTCAATTTTTAAATCAATGTATTTTTTCCTTTTCACTATTGGGAAGAAAAGAAAGATTAAACCCTCATTTCAAACATAAATAGTCAAGCAAAATAAACCCCTACATTTCAAAATGTATGCCATATTATACATCTGGGTTCCATCACCTTCATCAATAGGTGACAGCATGCTTTATCATCAGCTCTCTGCAATTGTGGTTAGTCATTCAATTAATTAGAGGTCTTCAGCCCTTCAAAGTTGTTTTTTTTTTTAAATAATGCCTTTATTCTATCGATTGTTACATAAAAGTTCTCTTGTTTTGCATCAATTCACATAAGTCTTCCCAGGTTTCTTTAAAACTGTTGCTGTCATCATTTCTTGTGGTACAGTGATATATTTCATTGTGTTTATATATTTGTTGGATCTTCTCCAATTTATTGGCACACCCTTTGTTTGCAGTTCTTTGCCACCACAAAAAGAGCTAGTATAATTTTTGTATATATGAGTCCTTTTCCTGTTGATCTCTTTAGGATATAGGCCTGTTAGTGGTATCACTAGGACCAAGATGAGGAGTTTAGTGACTTTTTTAGGTGATTTCAAATTGCTTTACAGCAAGGTTACAACAATTCACACAGCTCCACCAACAATGCATTAATATACCTATTTTTTCTAAATTTCTCCAACAATTGGTATTTTGTTTATCTTTGTCAGTCTGATGAGATGTTTTAATTTCTATTTTTCTAATTATTAGTGACTTGGAGCACTTTTTTTCCCAGTTCTTGATAACTTGATTTTCTTCCTTTGAAAACTGCCTGCTTATATCCTTTGACCATTTATCATTGGTGGAATGAGTCTTTTTTCTTTATGCATTTGAATCTGTTCCTTACACATCTGGGATATGACATCTTTATCAGGGAAACTTCCTTCAAAGATTATTTTCTATTAACCTGCTGTTATTCTAATCTCCTTTCTTGAGAGATTCAAAGACTTCTGATTTTTTCCCCCTAATGATCAAGGTTTTGAATATTCCAAGCCAAGATATTTGGAATAATCTTATAATTGTAATGGTAAAAGAATTTGGAGATGCCCCTGTATTGGCTTGGTTTTTGGGTTGAGTGTTAAAACCCAGAGCTTGTGAATCCCACTTGTGGGATGGACTTGTTGATGTG
>JAQQSW010020445.1:0-10853 GCA_028646575.1 Pseudocheirus occidentalis | reverse complement strand
GAGAAGAGATGAGATTTGGAGCAGAGAATCAATTAGGGGGAATAGAACATTTACCATGATGCAGTGAGGGCTCTATTAAGATTACATAACATAAACGTGTGGTGGACCCAGCAAATTGGGGTTTGTGACTTCCTCAAGCTCCATTCTGCAAAGGAAGTGGATTAGGGGAGTAAGCCTTGAACTTGACAGGGCACAATCTACTTGCCATTTAAACTGTGTGGGGAGACAGTTGAATGGAGGGGGCTGTCTGGATTCTTTAGTCTCTTAGAGATGTAAACTAGAAGAAAATGGCCTCAGGGTCTTAACTGAGACCAAATTGTCTGAGATTGCTCATTGCAGACTACGGAAGGCCACCACAGTTGGTGGTGTTCAATTATTCTTTGTGACCCCATTTGGGGTTTTCTTGGTAGAGATACTGGAGTGCTTTGCCATTTGCTCATTTACAGAAGAGGAAAATGGGCAGCTAGTGTCTGAAGCCAGATTTAAACTCATCAAGTTGAGTCTTCCTGACTCCAGGTGCCTAGCTCTACCCACTGAGCCACCTAGCTGCCCCACACCCATGCTACTGCCTCGCTCTGGGTTTCTGCCCAAGTTTTCCCAATCATTCCCTTCTCCCCACCCCTACCTCTAGCATCTGGCCTCAGGAGGCCCTGAGAACAGAATAAGGAAAAGGGAAATTAGGGGAAGGCCCAATCTAGAGGCTTTCATCACTTAGCAAGCCCTTTTATGTGCCCTGCCTAGATCTGGACTTGTGGAAGAAAGACACACTCCCTGCCCCCAGGGAAGTTCACATTCAAGTGCATTAAATTCATTTATCAGTTCCAAATAGCAACAGCCTAGTAGGAAAAGAGAAGCCTTTGCACACACACACACACACACACACACACACACACACACACACACACACACACACACCCCAAGACATCATTGGTGTCATTGGTTGTCTTCTATAACAAAGGACAAACAGCAATGACAAAGGGTTCTGTACAAGGTCTCTGCAGAGAGGACTGCCAGAGTCGGGGATGGGAGGCAAACTTTGTGACACAGATTTCTTACACGAGGTGATTCACTACCATTATGGACTAAATATAAACTTTTTCTTCCCATGGGTGCTATGTGTATTTGTGGTAAGGAGTGAACCAGGTTCTTAGGAGAAGGTTTTGCAATAACTATCTTTACTAAGTTATCTGAGAATAGTAACAGCTCTCTTCCTCCTCCTCTTCTCTCCTCCTACTCTTCCTCCTCCTCTTTTTTTTCTTCTCCATCTAATTGACCTAAAAGACCATCAGTTTTCCATTTTATACTTGTTGAAACATACCCTGAGAAATTAAGTGCCAGAGGTGAGATCTGAACCTAGATTCTGAGTCCAGAGTCAGTCATTCAGCAACATTTATTAAGAGCTTACTATATGCCGCTGTGCCATGATAACCAGAAAATAATATACTGTATACGTAAGATATACAGTTGCATATATGCGTGTATATGTACATATGTGTGTGTGTGTGTGTGTGTGTGTGTGTGTGTAAGACAGATGTTGTTGTCAGTTGTGCCTGACTCTCCATGACCCCATTTGAGGTTTTCTTGGCAAAGATACTGGAGTAGTTTGTCATCTCCTTCAGATTATTTGAAAGATGAGGAAACTGAGGCAAGCAGGGTGAAGTAACTTGCTCAGGATCACACAGCTAGCAGGTATCTGAGGCCAGATTTGAACCCTGGAAGGTGCATCTTAAGTAACCTTAAGTAGGCATCCATCAAGACAATCACCAGAGCCCTAAGGACTGGTATACTCTCCTGAGTGTCTGATTGCTTTCAGGATAGACAGAAATATAAAAGATGATCAAATCTTTAAGATCATAAAGAACATTAGAGATCATCTGGTTCCTTTTAAAACTGAGGAAACAGAGGCTCAGAGAGTTCACAATCAACCCGAGCTGCTCAGGCTGTTGATGCTTCAGAGCCAGAGGCCAGAGGCAGGGAGGACAGAGTTCGGAGAGCATCCCAAAGACTGAGCCAGGTTTTCAAGTATCTGAAAAAGAAGAGATGGCCCATATGTACCAGAGGAGAAGGGGAAACAAGCTACATCCTGTACCAACAGCCCTTTCAGTTCCTGGGAAATTCCAGAAAAACCTGAGGCCAGATCTCATGGAAGCACCTGGAACTGCATCAGAAAGGGCAGCTTCTGGGGAACTTCTGCTCCCCTCCTTCTCCACCTGTGTGTTGGTCCTACCTGGCCAGTCCCCTTCTGGCTCCCAGGACTTTCCTTTGTTCCCTCCCTCCTCCCTTTGGTTAGGTGAAGGGATGGAGGAGTCTCTTTTTACTATCCATACCCCTGCTTATTTCTCTCCTGCTCTCTCTCCTTCTCTGTCTCTGTCTCTCTGTCTCTCTCTTCTCTCTCTCCTCCCTCTTTCTTTTCATCCTCTTTTTATATGTTTCCCACCTCTCTTTCCCTAGGTTTCTCTCCTGTTTTACCCTTTCTGCATTGCTGTCTTACTATCTTTTTAATCTTTCTTTCTCTCCCCAGTATCTTTAAGGGTAGTTAGATGGTACAATAGATAGAGCACCAGGCCTGAAGTCAGGAAGCCCTGAGTTCAAATCCAGCCTAGATACTTCCTAGCTGTGTGACCCTGGGCAAGTCACTGAACCCTGTTTGCCTCAGTTTCCTCATCTGTAAAATGAGCTGGAGAAGGAAATGGCAAACCACTCTAGCATCTCTGAGAAGAAAACTCCCAATGAGGTCACAGAAAGTTAGAGTGACAGAAAACTGACCGGACAACAACAAACCTGGAATTCCAGAACCAATGCTTTCTCCCCAGTATCACCCACCTCTAGTCTTAACTGACTGAACCCAAAGAATCTTCTCTCACATGCAATGGTGCTAGAGATGCAGAGACAAATACAAAGCAGTCCTGCCTTCAGGGGGTTTTCATTCTTCTGGGGGCAACACCAGTTAATCAATCATAAAGCATTTAGAAAGTGCTTCCTGTGTACCACATTTAGTCCATCTCCTTCATTTCACCTGTGAGGTGGATAAAGGTCAAGTGATTCACTGATGGTTACACAGCCAGGAAATAAGTATCAGGGGCAAGATTCGAACCTAAATCTTCCTACCTCCAAGACCAATATTCTACCTATTGCACCATGCTGCTGCTCATGGGATCCTTAGTCACCGAAGGATTGTGGTTTTGTTTTTTAGCAGAGGAAGTTGAAAGTAATTTCCCATAACAGTAAACATCAGAGGTGGGATTTGAACCCAGGTTCTCCTGACTCTAAGGTTAGTACTCTACTGTTCTCTGAGAAGTGCTATGTTGCCCCCAGAGACAATATGTTCCCATGTATAAGCCATGTTTTAAAATGGTATCTTTGCAAAAGGAAAAGTAGAGATAGAAAGATGTTCAGAAATTCACTCGTTATCACCACCCTCAGGTTTTAGTTAAACCAGATAGAGGGGAATCTCAGCTATTTTTGAGAGCAAGATGCTGTCCACTTCTGCCCAAATGTGAAGTCACAGAATCATAGATTTACCTGAAGAGCATCTTAGAGGTCATTGAACACAAACCCTTTAGTTGACAGATGAGGAAACTGAGGCACAGATGGGTTAAGAGGCTTAGCAGAAATACAAGATCATGAGCTGAAGGGGACCTTGGAGGCCATTCAACCCGACCCCCTTATTTTACAGAAGGGGAAACTGAAGCATAGAGCTGAATCATAGGATCGTTATGAGTCAGGAGTTGAAAAGGACCTCAGAGACCATCCCAGCCAATCCCTTAATTTTTCAGTTAAGGAAACTGAGATTTACCCAAGGTCATACAGGGAGGTAAGGGATGAGGACAGAGTGATTAGGAGTTACCCCACTCCTGAGAATCCCTGGCAACCACACCCTCAGATGGGTTTTGTGTTCAGTTCTGGTAAACTGACAAACTGAAGCAAGTACAGAAATGTGTGACCAATGCTGTGACGGTTCTGGAAGCATCATCCTAGGAGGAGCCCTCAACATACCAGACAAGCAGGGTCACTCCCTTTTGTCTGTCTGGTACTTGGCATAAGCCCTCCTCCCTCCAGGGATGCATTGCGTCCAAATCTCCCCTTTTCAGAATCCTCTTCTCCCAAGGGGCTCCTTCTTCCATAAAACCGTCCTGGTCCCTCTCTTCTCTCAAACTTTCCTGGAACACTTTAGATTTCTCCTTTGCCCCCATCACCTTCACTAGTACTGTATTCATCTGGGCACATGTCATTTCTCTGCACCAGCCCCCACCATAACCATACCCAGGAAGAATGCAAACTCTTTGTGGACAGAGACTTTTTCCATTTTGCATCTTTGTACTTTGGGCAAGTCACTTAATCTCTTTGTGCCTCAGTTTCCTCTTGTATAAAATGCAGGAGTTTAACTAGATGGCCTCTGAGGAAATATCCAGCTCTCCATCTAGGATCCAAGGATCCCCAGAGTCAAGTTCAGTGTTTTGTACATTTGTTGTTCAGTTATTTTCAAGTCATTTTGACTTTTTGTGACCCCCATTTGTGGTTTTCTTGGTAAAGATACTGGAATGGTTTGCCATTTCCTACTCCAGCTCATTTTGCAGATGAGGAAACTGAGGCAAACAGGGTTAAGTGACTTCTCCAGCGTCACACAGCCAGTAAAGGTCTCAAGCCAAATTTGAACTCAGGAAGAAGAGTCTTCCTGATTCCTAGCCCAGTGCTCTATACACTGGGCTGCCTAACTGTCCCATAGTAGGTGCCGAAACACACAGTAGGTGCTGAAACAAGGTTTGTCATTGAGTTAACCTTAATAATAGTCTGTTTAGTACACTATACACATCAAAGAGCCCAAGGGAACAGTAATCCATTTAAACAGTAATCCAAATAAACACTATAGCTCTCAAAAACACAGTAAGAAATTCAGGAGGGAGCCAAGATCTATTGGAAAAGGCAAGCTAGACACCAGAAGATAGAAAAACTATATATATATATATATATATATATGTCTGATGCCTTAAGGTCATTATTTATAGAAATATGGGAGGAAACATAAAACGGTAAAAAGAGAACTGGTCATTGTATGCCCAGAACGAAAAAAAAAGAAAGAAAAAGAAAAAACCTGGATGGAGATTTGGAGTCTGCCCCTGATTTTACAAACCCAATTAAGCTAGTCGCCTCCACTCTCTGGGTCTCAGTTCTCTAGACTGAAAAGGAGGGGTTCTGACTCAATGACCTCCAAGAGGCTTTTCATCTCCAACATCCAAGTCTCACCATCTGCCCTGCTTCAGCAGCCTGAGGTCTGCCAGACCATTGGACCTGCCTCTGTGTCTCCAGACCCACCAACCTCATGACTGGCCTCTCTGACACCAAAAACAAAGGACCCAGTAGGTCTCTCACCTTCCAACTGAATCCTTCTATACATGATTTCTCCCTAGTGGGAATGTGAGCTCTGTCAACACTGACAGTCTCAGTGTTTTATATGTACCCTCAGGATTTGGCATAGTGCTTGTATGCATTAAGAGTTTCATAAATAAATACCATTTTACTGATTCTAGACACACCAATGGATCAATCAAAAATACTTAAGCAGCTAGGTGATGCAGTGCACAGAGTGCTGGACTCCAAGTCAGGAAGACTCCAGAAAGCCCCAAATGGGGTCGCAGAGAATCGGACATGAGTGACAAATGGCTGAACAGCTGAACGTGCTATGAACTGAAGGTACGAGCACAAAATTGCCTTCTGGGAGTTTACACTCTAATAGGGATCTAATAAGCACACATCAGTCGAGGTCACTAAGGACCAGAGAAGTCAGGAAAGAGGTATTGAAGGAGGCAGCGTTAGAGCTGTGCCGTGAAGAAAGCATTTCTCATTCGACTTCCATGTGCCAGGAATGGCGCTGGGTGCTAGGGATAGGAGAACAGAGAAAGACCTTACATTTTATCAGAGAAAACATCTGTTACTACTGCTGCTACTACTACCACTATTACTACTGCTTTATGGAGAAGGTGAAGCCTAGAAGGTATCTTAGAGGAAGAGAGAGTCTTTCTGAGGCAGAGATGAGAATAGAAGAGAAATGAAATAAAGGTTAGAGGGATAAGACGTATTTCCTCCAGGAGTCTGCACATTTCGGTAACCACAGATCTCCCCAAGCAGAGCATTCCTGAAGTGCGTTCCTGAGCAGACACCATATTAATTCTGCATCTAACATTAAACAGGGCAAGTCCTGGGGTATGATGTTTCAGACAGTCAGCACTTGGCTGCCTCTAGCCCTTCTCCTCTTGCCTCTTGAGACCAATATAACAAGGTTTGCCTACACTCGGGTTTCTCTAAGCACTGTGTGTATCTTAATAAATTGAATTAGACTCCAGCATCAGACACTCAAAATTAACACCAAAATTCCCAAGATCACCTCGTGACTTCTAAGAGCCATGGTGGTGACATGATAGACTCTTTCTTTTTTAGTGAGGCTGCAGAAATCCTGTCCCTCTCTTTCCCTCTAAAAATAGCTCAACGGAATTCCTTCTCACCCTTAAATATTCACATCTTGGTCATATTCTCTGGGTGGAAATGTCTTTACGTATGCTTTCTTTTCAGTCAAAGCATTTTTAATGATGTAGCAAGTGCCATGGTACCTTGGAATATGAGCACACCAGGTCTATGGATGATAGTAGATCATGGAGACAGTGAAGGAAGCCAAAAGCAGGAGAGAGTCAAGTTAAACTCCAGAAACCAATAGTAAGTAACCACCTGTGTAATTTGGCGAGTGAATAGGGAAGCCAGAAGTCAAGGCAAAACTTTATGAAGCAATGGGGTATAGTGGCTAGGGAGCAAAATCTTGGAGTAAGAAAGATCTGAAGGTAAATCTTTCCTCAAACACTAGCTGGGAAATCCTATGCAAATCATTTCAGATCTTTGTGTCTCATCTTCCTCATCTAGAAATGGGCCTCTATTGTCTCTTCTAGTACTAAATCTATGATCCTATAACCTACCGGAGACTCAGTTTCCCCATCTGTAAAATCATATTACTTTGGATGGTCTCTTGGGACCCTTCCAGCTTTATATCCATGATCTAATGAACAAAGGGGTCAGGCACCAGATAAACAGTCAAAAATCAGAAACACAGAGTCTAGAGATCAAAATAGGGAAGAAGGTCTGAAGTCAAGTTATCAGTAAGGAAAATAAGAAGATCCCAGTGACAAAGAGAAAACATGACCCATGCCCTTGAAGAGTTCACATAGTAAGTACTTAATAAATGTTTATTAAATGGATGGAAAAAGAAGAATTAAAAACTTTGAAACATGATACAAAATAGTATATTATAAAATGCTCAATTTAATGTAAGAGAGAGCTTACATTTGGATGAAATGTGATAGCTACAAAACATTTTGTCATGTTCTATTCCATTGGATGCCCCATCCCCCAGCTTCCCAGATGACACAGATATAGCACCTGGAGTCTTTATAAAAATAGGACCATACATATGGAGCTAGAAGGGACTTCAGAGGTTGTATAATCCAATTCCCTCAACTTACACATTGCTTCACCCAACCCTACCATGAGTGAAGAAAGCCAGAGGGTAATTGGAAACAGTGACTACCTGCGATTCTATAGCTACTTTTGCATACCTCCCCCAGTGTGCCTTCTCTTTAGAAGGCATGACCTGCCCCCTAGTCCCATAAAGGTCAGGGAGCATTTCCTCTTTTATTGTGTTCAGTGACTGGCCATTCACTGAACACATATCTCAAAATCACTAAATCTTGGGCTTTCCTCATCATTTGCGTAATTATGTTCTTAAAAGAAAGAGAAAACCCAGAGAGGACTCTCCTTGGATAAGTGACTTCATTCTCAAGTTGTATATAAATCTTTTCAGTCACTTACAATCAATCAATACACTTTAGAACCATAATTCATAGAGTCATAAGGTTACAATAGGAAGGAATCATTAAGTCTAACACTTGCCTTTTTCAGAAGAGGAAACTGAGACCTAGAAGAGTGATGTTACTTACCCAGGGTCACACAACTAGTATCAATCAGTAAATAGCCCAAACATATATCCATTAATCACCTGCGATGTGCCAGGTATGGTATTAGACACTAGGGCTATGAAGACACTATCTTAAAAAGAAGAATCATCTGGCAGTCAATTCCTGGCTTGACCTGCTTCTTCCTAATGGTGGAAGGGGGTGCCTATGGAGTTACTCCTTGTCTCCATCTTTACTTCCTAGTGTTCTTCATGACATTCCCATCCTGGTAGCATGGATACATAGGCCACAATTTGCTTAGGCAAGTCTTAACAGAGAAAGCATAATAAAATGAAAGGAGTGCTGGGTTTGGAAGCAGAAGACCTAAGTTCAAATCTTGGTCCTGCCATTTTATACCAGGGTGATCTTGGACAAGTCAGACCTCCCTTGGTCTTAGTCTCTTCATCAGAAAAATGAGTAGATTGGATGACATGATCTCTAACGTGCCTACTAAGCTTCTATTTATGATTGTATGACCCAATGATTCTTTAGTCCTTCTAGCATGTACCTATGCAAGACTAGAGTCCCTCTATCTCCCCAGTGGACAATATTACCTTTCCTGGTTTTCTTTCCTCTCTCTCCTAATGTCTCCCAGTTGCCAATTCCACCCATAAAAATGGAAGGATTAGTTTAGTCAGGGGAAAGATGGTGGCAACTAATCCACAATAATATTCTTCTACTTTCCTCAGGGGCTTGTTGTATGGAGCAAATGCTACAAAAAGTGGAATACTCTGTAAGTAACCATAAGATGTGAAGAGTTTCATAGAATCATGGATCTAGAAACCACCTCCAAGGCCATCTAATTCAACCCTCTCCCATAGTCACACAGCTAACAAGTCATAGGCTCATGGAGTCAGAGTTCAAAGGGACCTTTGAGATCACTGAGTCCAGCCTCTTCATTCTAAAGATGAGGAAACTGAAGTGATTTGCCAGTAGTCAGGCTTTGAGTCTAGTATTCGATCCACCATGGCACGTTGTCTTGTACTGTATTAGGATATACATTTAACCAGACTCCCACAGATCACAGACGTAGAGCTAGCTGGAAGGGGTCTCATAGGTCATGTCAGTTTATGTACAGAAGAGGAAACTGAGTCACAGAGAGACAAAGTCACAGTTAGGAAATGTAGAAGGTGTAATTTGAAGCCAGATCCTCCGAACCCAAAACAATTCTCTTTCCATTGTACCACAGCTTTTATATGCTGGGCAGCTAGGTTGCACAGTGGATAAAGCACTGAGCCTGGAGTCAAAAAGATATAAGTTCAAATCTAGCCTCAGACACTAGCTAAGAAAGATGCCTGATCTCTGTTTTCCTCAGTTTCTCCACCTGTAAAATAGGGGTAATAATAGTACCTACCTCCTAGTCTTGTTCTGAGGATCAAGTGAAATGGTTATCTGTAAACTTCTTATCACAGTGCCTGGTTCAGAGTATATACTATATAAAAGTTAGTTATTATTATTCCCAAACTTATCAGTGTTATACTGTTAAGTATAAGTAAAGCACTGAATTCTTTATCCTTCACCATCTAAGTTTAGGACCAGAAGTGTAGCCAGACAGATATTACGGTGAGAAATTTCTGATATCTGTCAGATCTTAAGTAACCCCAGTGGGGCTGGGGAAGTCTGGCCAGGGAATTCTACAGGTCCTAGATGGACAAAAGCAAGGGGCAGATGGACAGGAGAGCACTGGGGTCAGTTACAATGGTTATCAGCAACAAACATAAAACAAATAAGGACCTGAGGCCAGAGGATAGTATGTTGCCTGGAACGGTGGAGTCAGTAGGAAATTATCAGCAAAATCCAAGGGAACCCAGAAACACTACCCATGTTTGGGGGGAAAAATGGTTGTCCAGTGAAGCCAGCTGGATCAAAGAGAGTTCATTCATAATTTGTCACATTCATGAGGTGAGTATATCTGTGTCCTTTTAAGCCAAGGTGTGTGATGCTAACCTATCGTCCTTGTTCTCATGAAAGAGATTCAGCTGTGGACAGCTCCTGACTGAGAAGCAGATGTGTCTGAGTGATGGTGGATGGTCCTTGGGTCTATGAACATCTAGATTTATAAAGTGTATGGAAAGAAACTTTGTGTTACAAAAGGATTTGCCCCAGGGGTACTCTTGATAGCAAGTTCCCTTAGCCCAGCTGAAATATGACTTGGTTCACAAAAACTTGATGTTCCTCACATTTTTGCACCTAGAAAACTGCCCTTATAGAGCTACATCCTGAACAAGACAGAGGAATCTAAAAATTCTGTGGTGTTGCTAGGGTTTTTTCTTTTCTTTAATTTTTTTTTCCTGAAATTAATCATCAAAAAAACATGAAAATGTCAATATATAAAGACAAAAAATTGTCTATGAAATCATGTCTTCTGCATATAGTACAGTTTTTATGTAGCAGATATGTCTACTATATACAATACCGTTTATATGTAGCAGACATAGAGGCTTTTTCAACCACAGATTCAATTAATCATGACAGTAACAAAATTGCCCGATTCATGTACCCTCTTGAACTTCTTTTTATTTTTTCTGTGTATTTTTAATGTTTTATTGATGTTCTATTCTATCTTTTCCCCTCATCTCTATCACAGCCCACTAAATCACCCTCTGCTGCCTTCCCTTCCCCCACCAGTTTCCACAGAACAAATGGAACAAAGTCTATGTAAAACAAACTATTGTACTAAGGAAGAGCATTTCACAGAATTTGTTAATCTTAGGGTTGAAGGGGGTGGGGTAGAAGTCACCTAATCCAACATCACAACCTAGGCACTATTTCCCTTTACAATAACTTTTCACGTGCACCTTGCACACACATATAAATGAGAGAGAGAGAGAGAGAGAGAGAGAGAGAGAGAGAGAGAGA
>JAQQSW010020444.1:0-10853 GCA_028646575.1 Pseudocheirus occidentalis | reverse complement strand
TTTCTCTCATTCTTTGGTCTCTTTTTATTCAAGCTGCATTGACTTTATATATGCAGAGCTTTTTAATATCACATTAAAATTGCCTATATTGACTTTTTGTAGTCTTCTATGTTCTTTATAAAATAATGAATTTTCCTCCAACCTTGATTATGAAAGATACAACCTTTGATTATTTAATTTTATGATAATATTTATATCATTAAACGATTTGGAACATATTTTCGTATGTGGCATAAGATGCCTGTCTAAGCTTATCTTTAACCAAGATGCTTCCCAGTTTTCCTGTTTATTTGCTTCTGGGCCTATCTTGGCTAGTCTGTTCCAGTGAACTACTTTTCAATTTTCTAATCAGTAAAAATGACTTTTGTTACACAATTTTCTAAAATGGTTTGTCATATCTTTCTTTTCCTTATTTGTTTTCATTATTTCCCTTGAAATTCTTGATCCCCTTCTTCTAAACAAATTTTGTTATTACTTTATTTAGTTCTAGAAAGCAACTTGTTGGTTGAAAAATCATTATTTTCTGCATATGTTGCAGCTTTATAAATAAAAGCAATTTTACACAAAGTTAATGGACAAGTCAGAAGCAGAACTCAAATAACAAAGACATAAGACACTTTTTTGATGAAATAAACCAAGCTAAAAGCTGGTGAATCTATGGATCAGTAAGTTTATAACTACCAAGAGTTAAATATTGGCATTGCAAATCTTACAGTCTGGCTCCACAAATTCCTGCCACTGATTTATATTTATTTACTTATTTCACTCCCTGACAAGGTCTCATTTCTTTGTGTTCTTGAGGGCACAGAGGTCATTTAAATGTTGGTATTGTCTTCTTCCAAAAATCATTTAAATTTTCCTTGAATCTAACAGAGTTCTAGTTTAAAAAAAATAACAGAGCAAAATATAGGCAACCCACTTAATCATAAAAGTACCACTTCCTTGAGGATGTCAGTAATTCTCAAAATTGCCTTAGATATTTGCAAGATATCAGAAATGGGTAAGGCAGCATTTTAAGTGGCAGAAATGCATTAGTACTATGTAAGTACATGATCCTTAATGTACTAATCTCAGCAATATGTGTAATGAGAACTTTCAGTAACACTTATTTTAAGTGTCCTCTGAGAAATGCTAATTTACAATGAAACACCTATGGAAGTACATGTGACATCTACATGAATACCAAATGAATTCATTTTGATCAATGCTATTACAATGAATATGAAATGAATTCACAATGATAGGACATTTAAAGTATTACCAAATTTTCTTTTAATATTACATATGTTATGAAGATTAGCATATGTTAGGAATTGGGTTGAATGTTCATAGAATATATATTTATACACACATGCACACATATATGCCCACACACATACACCTCAATGTATACACATACATATGTACATATACATAGACCTCTCACCTCATTGTACCAAAGATATACATTTTGACTAATTATTTCATTTGGGCACGAATTTTAAAATTCTATTCACTTGCAGAAATCTTGTGTTTTCAAGGCACTTTCTCCTCATTTCAGAATTGCACACTGGACACATTTGTTTTCCAGAATGCAACATTTGCATTATGAAAGTAGATAAACAAACAAGCTTTGTGGATTTTAGAATTTACAAAAGATATTTTAAAATCCACATAGCAAATTTTCCTGCCTCTTTCATGATACTAATGCTTTCATAAATGGCTTTGGATAACCTGTTAAAACTTACGGGAATGACCTAGACTACATTTATACTTAAATAGAAGATTCAGTTATGACTTTTTATAGGAAGTTTTTCATTTGGTTATATGGAGATGGTATGGGGGAAATATGAGGTAGGGATGGTGACCTGTTTTTTTTTCTTTTCACATTTACCTATTAGTCTTTCAAATTAGAAAAACAAAAAACAGGAAGAGACAAACATAGGGAAAGGGGAAGGATGACAGAGAGAGAAGGGGCGGGGGGGGGAAAGAAGGAGGGAGAAACTAAAAAAATTAGTTATAGCTACTATGTAGTTTCCCCACACAAGACAAAAGGGAGGCAAAAGCAGCTGCATTTAGCAAATAATTATCTTTAAAATATCTGGTTCTTTTTCACATAAACAATTATTTGACTAAATGTAATTAATTTAAGATTGTTTTACATAAGTGGACATAGCCAGAAAGAAGGTAGACAGATGAAGCTAACATATAGGAAGGTAAATAATAATAAGCTGGGGTGCAGGGAAGGAAGTATCACTTGAAAGTTTCGCTGAAAGATTTGGAGTGTATAGGAATTCTAGGAATCTAGTGGCTCCTGGGTATATATAAATAACAGGGAAGAAATCCATTATGGGGGAGGGGGGGGAATCTGGTTCCTTTGGATAATATAACAAGGTTTATAGCCATATTTACCCACTTCCCAGTCATTTCCTATACTCTGCCCCTCTTCCTCATCCCATTAGAATTTGGACTGTACCCCTCAGACCCTGGGCTATGAAAAGTTGGCTTTTGCCTTATCTTGCTCAGAAGCAGACCACCACACAACCCCTTGGCCATTTCCAAATCATGCTTCCAGTACTCTGCCTAGAACTCTGACCCTAACCCCTAAGGCCCTGGGTTCCAATAGGTGAGATTTCATCTCCTGGCTGCCACAGCACTTCTTGGCCATTTCAGCCCCTAATCTAATTCCCCTCCATATACTGTCTTCTATTGACAATGTAAGCTCCTTAAAGGCAGGACTGTCTGACTTACTTATATTTGTATCCTGAGATATTGGTATAGTGCCTGACACAGTCAGTGTTTAGTGGTTTTTTCCCCATTCCTTCATTCCTGTGCTTTAAGTTGATTTCTTATATTGAAATATTATTATTCATCAAGGACTAGTCTTTATTTCATTTTTCATTCTTTGTTTGGAAAAATAAAACACAAATTCATTGTGTATTGTTCAAACTCCTTCATAACCTAGCCCCCTCTTACTTTTCCAGTCTTCTTACACCTTATTTCTCAACACATACTCTTCAGTCCAGTCACACTGGCTTCCTTGTTGTTTCATGAACAAGATGCTCTGTCTCTCAGTACCACACATTGGTCCCCCATGCCTAGAATGTTTTCCCTCCTCCGGTACACCTAATGACCCCCCCCCCCCACACACACACACACTTCCTTTAATTTCCAACTAAAATTCTGCCTTCTGCAGGAAACCTTCCCCATCCCCTCTTCATTCCATTACTTTCCCTCTTTTAATTGGTTCCTATTTATTCTGTATGTGGCTTGCTTTGCATAGATTTGTTTGCATGTTGTTTCCCCCATTAGACTGTAAGCTCCTTGAGGGCAGGGATTGTCTTTTGCCTCTCTTTGTATCCTCAGAGTTTAGCAGAGTGTTTGGCACATAGTAGGTGCTTACTGATTGAATTTTCAAGAAGCTGGGACTGGCCAGCATAGCCACAGGATCAAGATTTAGATGCAGAAGAGATCTTGGAGATATCTTGCATGTGCCCTTCCTATCTCCATTTTATAAATGAGAAAAACATGACCCTAAGAGACTCATCCAAGTATCACACAAGTAATAAGTGACAAAGGTAGGATTTTGAGCCCAAATCCCCCAATTCAAATCCAGTCCCCTCCGCATTGCACCATGATTTCTCAATCAGGAGAATCCAATCTTTCCTATGGTCACTCTATCCCTAGAAAGGGACATTCTGTGGTTCTCTTCCCCCATGCAAACCACCTCAGGAGAATAACTTAAATAGCACCCTATTGCCTCTAGGTCAAAATACCAATTCTTAAATCTATTATATAGATTCTTTGATTATCTTATTCCTAGACATTTCATGTTACTCCTGTTCACAAATCTATGTTTTAGCCACATGTACACTGAACTCGACTTTGCATCTCCTGCTTCTGTGGATTGACTAATATATGCCTTAAATGCACACCGTCCTCAGGTATGTTGGGACGTTTATCTCTTTCCGGTCTAAGGTCAGGTGCCACTTCATGTGTGAAACCTGTCCTGATTCTCTCAGTTGTCAGTGATTTCCCAATTTAAATAATCCTATACTTGCTTTTCTTGGCATATGTTACATCTCTGCAGTAGAATGCATGCTTCTTGGAGACAGAGAGTATTTCAATTTCTCTTTGTATCTCTGGTGCCTAAAATAGTGCCTTGCACATAGTAGGTATTTAATAAAACTCTTCTTACGTTGTTGAATTTAAATGATATTCCAGGAAGCAAATACACACACACACACACACACATATATATATATATATATATATATATATCCTAGGTCTAGGTCTGAACAGTGGCCTCATGTATCCATTACCATCTTCTCACTGCTCTTAAATAAAGAAGGTTAGCTTTAGTCTTAGATAAAAAATAAAGTTACATTTGCAAATTGCTATCTTTAAATATATTAAGGATTATCGTGTGGAAAGATTAGATTTCTTTTGCTTAGTCAGTGAGGTTAGATTTTGAATAAGTGAGTATAAACTGTTAGACTATATGGTCCTTGACAGCAGAATGTGTACCATTTCATCCTCGTATCGACAGCATCTTCTATGTAGCAGGCACTTTCTGTATGTTTATTTAATCACAGAATCTGCTATATGTGCATATATTTACTTAGATATTATGAGTTGTTTAGTTAAATACTTCTTTTAAAAAATAAGCTTTTATTAATGTCATTTGCTTTTTTACACTATCCTAGCTTCCCCTAGTATTCCTTCCCCTGCCCTTCCCAGAAAGTCATCCCTTATAACAAACAGTATTTTTAAAGACAAAACAATGTAAAAAATACCATAAGTGAACAATAAACTGGAAAAAGTCTGAGCATACTGTGTAATGTCCAACACTTATAGACCTTTCACTCTGTTAAGAGGTGGGGGTGGGAGTACCTTCTCATATCTCTTCTTTCAAGCCAGATTTGTACTTTATAATTTTTCAACATTCACTTTTAATTTATGTTTCTGTGGTTGTGCTTTCCATTCACATTGTTGTAGTCATGTATATTTTCTTGGCTCTACTTACTTCACTCTGAATCAATTCATAAAAATCTTTCCATGCTTTTCTGTATTTATCACATAAATCACTTCTTACAGGACAGTAATATTCCATTATATTCGTGTTCCACAATTTCTTTAGCTATTCTCCATTTGAGGGGCATGTATCTTTAAATACTCTCTTCTACCTTCAATTAAGAAGTTAAACATAGAGCATGTTCTGTTTTACACCAACTTCTAAAATGAGAAAAATTTTAGTTGGATAATGACCTTCCTCTTGCAAAGTGCCAGATAACTGCCATTCAACAATGAGCAGTTCCACAAACATTTATTAAACACCTACTATATACAAGGCATGGTGATAGGCTCTAGGAATAAAAATACAGAACTGAAACAATACTGACCTTTTAGGAACTTATATTCTTCTAGCTTTATTGATATAATAATAATATTACTTTCATTAATTAGTTATATTTAGGGACAGGGAAGAAGGGAGAAAAATGCTTAATATATAAAGCTAAATCAGGAAATCTTCCTCTCCTTCCCTTTCTTTCTTCCTTTCCTTTTATTCTTTCATCTCTTTTTTTCTCATCTCCTTCTTCTTTTTGCTTCCCATCCTTCCTTTCTCTTCTCCTTTACCTCTCCTTTCCCCCTTCCCACTCCCTTTTAGACAGTCACATGGGACATAGAATCTAATAAATGACAACCAGAATACTCCCCTACTCTCCTTCCTTCCCTCTCCCCCTACCCCATGTCTCCTTCCTCTCTCTCTTCCTTTCTTTCCCTTTTTCGTAACCTGAGGAAACTGCTGATCAGTGATTTATTTGGGTTTGTTAGCTTTTAAACAAACTGTCATTTGTGGTTGGGGTTCCAGAGTTTCTGGATTAGACAGCCAAAAGGGATTACACTCTAGAGTTAGATGTATAATTTTTAAAACGGAAAGAGAACTATATATCAAATCCATTTGGCTCAATTATCTATTCCCTTCCCAAGAAATTAAAGAAATAATTCTCTTGGGCTGTATAAAGCATGAGAAGCATGACGTAATAGAAAAGAAAGAGTCATACGTAGGCTTAGAAGAAGAACACTTGTCCTGGTGGTGATGTCCATAGGAGAATTATTCAATGTGTCTAAAACATAATTTCTTCACTTGTAAAATGGCAGGAGTGGGGAAGGAAGAGTCATAGGATAGTAAATTTAGAGCTCAAAGAGAACTGAGGTCATGCTGTCCATGTCCCTAATTATACACATGACAAAACTAAAACCCAGAGAAATGGGTGATTTTAAAAAGTTTCAGTCAACAAGCATTTATTAAGCACCTACAAAGGTTCACACAGGAAATAAGTAACAAGGCCAAGATTCGAACCTAGATTCTCGAGTTGCCAATCCAGCACTCCTTGCACTGGACCATACTAATGATATTTGCCCTACTTACTGCACAGAAGTGTGGTCAAGAACAGGTTTTATAAACTATAGCAACTCATATTGCTATTAAGCATGCTTAAGTTTACAAAGTTATTTCCTTATCACAACCCCATAAGGGGAATATAAATATTATTATCCCCTTTTTCCAGATGAAGAAACCAATACGCAGATAATGGCCTGGGGTCAGACAATTATTAAGGGTCAATGCTAAGATCTGAATCCAAGCCTTTTCTGACTTCATCTAATATACATTCTATTGTATTCCACTGCTTCTCATAGTCACTGGGAGCTATCCAAAAACATGGGATGAGTATAGCTAGATTATAGATGACCTGAAAAAGTAGGATAACTTAACCTTTTTTCATTTTTCATTTCTCTTTTCATTTTTTCTTCTGTAAGGCTTGCTACCCTATCCTTTTTTGCCCTCTGTTTAAATTATTTCCATATCTTTTGTGTTATATTTCTTCAACTTAAAAACAATATGGTGCTTATTTCATCTTCTGATTTGATGGAAAAGTTTGTACTAATGTTCCTTGATTTTTGTGATTAGCCACTTTTTTTCTTTACTTGTTCCCAACTGGCTTTTTTTTTTCTTGACCTAGAGGATCCTAAGGTGGGATAGTACCTGGTACTTAAAATGGTTGCTTCACCTAGCACTTGGACAGTTTCCAAGAGAGGAGAGTACAAAGGTTCTGCATGTAATTTAATTTGCAAGGCTTGGCATTGAGAGAGGTCAGCTCCCAACCAATACATTCCCTTTTTAGCATATTCATTTTGGATCTGTTCTATTTCATCCTCTGCTTGGTGTGCCCCAAGGCTACTCATATCTAGAAAAGAATATGGAGGAAGGAGAGATTAATAATCTCTTACTTCCATTTGGAAACTGTGAAAGTCATTGGGGTTGTTTTTTTGTCTGTTTTTCAGTACTTTATGATCATTTCCCAAAAAGTATTACTCTTGAAGAATAAGAAGGGGATTGCGGCAGTAGAAGCTTTCCCTATCAAGAGGAGAGTGCTTATAAATCTCCTTCCTCATATTTTCCTTTACTTCGTTAGTCTTAAAGTTTCCATTGCAAGGACAAGAAATAGTCCCACAAACTTTTCCCACTGAGACAATTTAAAAAGAAAAGAATAATGATTTTCCCATTGGCCAAGGATCATTTGCATCCAAAAATTGGCATTCTAACTCTACTGATAATCCCATTAGAAACTGTACTCTGAAAAACTTTCCTTTACTCACATATGGCCTCTTGTTAGAGGTTTTCAAGACATTGAGTACCCTCCATAAGTCAAAATTCATAAGCCTCCAGTGGCTAACATCCATAGCAAGCACTATGTATCTCTTTTTTTATTACAATATACTATTTCGTGCACACTATGATTAAATACTCAAGTTTCTAGTAGAATTTAGTTCATGTTTGATTATTAATTCTCTTTTTGGTACTAGTAGATGTCTGGGTTATTTCCTAATTATCTCTTGTCTACTGAACTAGAGTTCTAGTCATTTTCTGGTCAATTCAATTCAGTAAACATCTATTATATACTTGCTTTGTGGAAGACACTGTACTAGGCTCTGGGGATCCGAAGATTAAAAAATGATACAAAATCCTGACCTCAAGGAATTTCTATCCTAATAAAAGAGATAAGGCATAAGTACAAATAAACATGACCCAGAGTATAAAGTGAGAAGGTCAAAGGAGAAATCTGAGAAAACTGAAAAGGCAAATATTGCTTTCAGTTAGGAAGACCAAAGAGAGCTTCATGGAGGAGGTGGCACATTAGTTGGACCTTAAAAGAAGAAATCACTTTCAATAAGCAGAAATAGGGAAAGAATCCAGGTGTGAAGGATGACCTAAATAAATGCACAAAAGTGAGAACACAGAATGAGATTGGGGAAACCTGTATAGGAAAGTTTGCTAGAAATATAAACAATGTACAATATGATGGTACAAAATATGGCAGGATGGGGAGATTAATGGCAGACTCAGAAGTATCTAAAATGCTAGTGGAGGGTGTTGGCAGTATATACCTAGGCAATAGGGAGCTACTGAATGTTTTCCAGCAAAAGAGAGACATGGCCACGCATATACATTAGAAAGCTTATTTAGGCAGCTATATGAAGGATGGACTGGGGAAGGATGACACTGGAAGCAGTCAGACCCATACAGAGATTATTATAGCAATCGAGGCAAGAGGTGAGATAGGTTGGTGACAGGATGAGTAGAGCGGAGATTATATAAATCAAGAAATATGGCTATATCAGACTATATGCCACACAGAATCATTAAAACTAAGAAATTTGATATTAATATTGGCTTAGATACAATATAAACTACTGAAAATTAAATCATTAATTTATATAATAATTAAATAAAATAGTAATTATAATCATTGTTTTATATATTAATGTATTATATAATTAATTAAATGAAATCTAGTAAAACTGAGATTAATAAATATTAAAGATAAAAAGAACAATCTATCCCTCTGATAAATGTTATCCATTGAATCAGAAATAAAATACGCAGTAGCTACACACTGTATAATCTACTGATTTTTCACCCATGCCCACCTTAACCTGGTGAGGCTTGTTGACTGAAACATAGAGACTAGTTAGTTTCCTTGAAGTTTAAAGTCACCCACGAACTGTCCCATTACTAGAAAATGCTGATATACCAAAGATGGCTTCGAGCCAACCTTCAATGATCGACAGGGAGGTCCAATAGTGAAGAGTAGTCTTATTGGGAATCTCATTTATATCAGGGAAGGAAGACAAACATTTCTGCTCAAGAAGTCTCCCTGGGTCATGAAGTGGAGGGTTAGAGATAAAGCTGGTGTTTGAAAATCACTGCTCAGATAGTCTTAGTTTTCTTTAAGAATTCCAGGAAGCAAGAGGCTTCTAGTTAATGTATGAATATTGGGGGAAAGGGATGAGTGGAGGGGAGGGAGGAGATCTTGCCATTTGAGGACTCAAACTGCCTCGTAGTGGTATAAAAGATCAACAGGGCATGGAATCTCTATTATCTTACTTTGAACTGGCCACTTTCCATGGCTCTCTTTGAGAGGTTTTAAGCAGTAACGTGCCATATGGTGCCTCTCACTCTCTCTCTCTGCTTTTATTTGCTTCTCCCTGTGCTGATCCCAGAAAAGAGCCACACAGTATTTCTTGATCCCAACACAGACCTCAGGACTTCACTCTCCAGGGCACAGCTAACCAAGAGCCATATGTGTACCAGATTTGAATAACTCGGTAAGGGCCTTAACAGGACCCTAGGGCGTGTTCCAGATCATATGTTAAACACCAAGCCATCTCTCTGCTGAACCCCTAGTCCTTTGCATTTTAGTAGTACTACTTTTGTGGTAATAGTCTCTCTGCTTATCCTACTTGTATTGTGAATGATTGCTCTTGGACCATTGGCTTTAATATCCTGCATCTTAAATTCTGTTCATTGCTGAACAGCTAAACTTGCCCACATGTTCTCAAAAAATGCATGGAGAAGTGGTTCATAATCTTTAAAGGTACAAACACGTAGTAGCAATGGTAATAACAGCATTCTTCCATTAAAGTTGTATATACATCATCATAGCTTGGATGAGACCATAGGATCTGGGAAGGCCATAACACAGGAGGAAAAGGTCTACTGGGTGGCAACCAGGCTGATAAGGCTTCAAGTGATCAATGATGGTCTGTGTGTGTCTTCTGAGGATCACCCTACCTAGCAGGTTTCATGCCAACAACAACACGAGGCTTTTCTATCTGAGCATAGAGAAATTACTGCACGCTTTGGTGGAGGGAGCTTTTTACACCAATGAAATAGAAGGAACAGTGAATCTTTGGAATAGGGAAATGATGATGATGATGATGATAATGAGGATAGATCACATTTATAGAACATTTTATAGTTTAGAAATTATTTTTCCTCAGAAGAGCCCTATGAGATAGTATAAATATTACTATCCTTATTTTCAGATCAAGACCAAGGGCACACAGCAAATAAATGGTGGATGGAAGAGTCATAGTCTGGTCTCCTGATTACATGTCCAACAATCTTTCCTCTAACAATGAAAACAACAACAGCAAAGAGGTGTTATAGTGAAACATCATCTGGTTTATACACTTGTTTGTTTTTACTTGTTGCATCACTCTAGTAAAATGTAAGTGACTGAAGGCAGGGAATGTTTCATTTTTGTCTCTGTTTCCCAAACACCTAGCACAACAGGTTGCGCATATACACTTAATACATGCTTGTTGAGTGGAATTTAAAAGGCAGTAAATTAAATCATGGTACCTGTCATTTTGATTTTATTTGGGTAAAATTGGGGTAAGGAGAAGTGGAACACAAGGATGGGAAGAGAATCATGGGGCTCATGATGTTTATTGCCAGCTCCATATTGCACAGAACATTCTTTTATCAAATTTTAACAGGAGAAATGAAGGGAGGAAAGAAAGAA
>JAQQSW010020443.1:0-10853 GCA_028646575.1 Pseudocheirus occidentalis | reverse complement strand
ATATATATATGTATATATATAAATATAAATATAATTATTATTATTAACCTCATGCAACTGGGAAATAAGACATACAGGGACTGGGCTAGGGAGACCCTCCCTCCCCTACTAGAAAGTTATAGGGGCGTTGGAGGAGGACATAAAAGAGAACAGATTGTGGGAGGGGCTTTACAGTGGGACCACTGTTTTGGGCTTGGGGGTAGGAGAAAGAAGCTGAGAAAATTTGTAACTCAAAACCTTGTAGAAATGAATGATATAATCAAGAAAAGAAATTAAAATTAAACTACAGATCATAAAAAAATAAATTAAAAAAAGAAACTGAGAAGGTCTGTGTTGGCTCTATGTTAAATGTGAAGGATGTTAGAGAGGGAGGGAGTTGTAGGGAGATGTAGGGGATCATTTTGGGAAACAGATTGTATTCATTCATTCATTTATGTAAGGAACCCCTTTTGAAAGTATTTGTGCACAAGCTGATGACCTGAGTGTGATTAGCTGAGAACCAGAAATGCAAGTTGCCAGAAGTCAAATTGCCTTGAATCGTGACTGCCAGTATATGAAAATCCAGCTATGTACCACATTATAGCAAATTAGGGGATAGTTATTCACTTTAGAAAAGAATTCCTTACTTAGGAAAGAATTCAGAATGAGATTCTTTTACATAACCAGCTCCAGTAGTGCATTGAAAACATGATTTGCTTCACAAAAGTACCAATTTGCCCAGCTTTTCAAGAGAGCATCTGTTGTATCTAGAATGACTCACCCATAATACTTCTGTCTGATTATGCTATAGAAAAAACACACCATTAACCATGGAAAATTGATGTTTTTGCCATGTGGTTTATTCCTCAAGTCTAGATGGTTTAGTATGCATTTTGTCCTTCCACTTGGTTTTGTTTTAATTTGGATTTGTGTATCAATAGTTCATTTGCTCCAATATGTGAACTAGATTATAAGAAAGTAGGTTCACAATAAATTTATAGAACACACACAAAAATGTGTTATTCAACAATTCAAGTGGTTAACATATAAGACCTTTGTCCCTTGTTTTTTTAAGTACTTAATTACATGATAATGCTTTAAAACCAACAATTTCAGACTTCTATTTGGAATTCTCATTATGGATAAATCATTTTTTTCAGATATTCTTTAGAATTGCAATGAAACTGACTGAGCTATGTTGTGAAACTATTGTTAATGTCATATAGCATGGTTATAAAATGTAACAAAGTAGAAGACAATTATTAAGTTCTAGGAAAATGTGTAAATCTCCCTCAGATTGATTAAATAATTAAGAATTTAAAGCTTAAATCTCAGTAGGTTAGAATACATAAAATCTGTTCAACTGTATCCTAAAACAGATGATAGAATTCTAGACTAAGGAGTTATGAAGACTTGAGTCTTAATCCTTCCTCACACATTTACTAGCTGTGAGACAATGGGAGGTTCTTAAACCTCTCTGAGTCTCAGTTTCCTTATCTATAAAATGTGACTAATAATAGTAGGTACCTGAAAGTTTTGTTATAATGATAGAATAAGTTAGCATATGTGAAGTAGAAAACTTCTGTAGAAATTCAGTATTATTTTTTCTAAAAGAAACGTACCATATATATTTTATATGATAGTTTATAAATAAAAGACCTATCACTCAAGAACCCGCAAATAGTTTGATGAAAGTAAATTTCCTTTGCAATTTATGTCCTTGTGTAAAAATATAAATTCAGCTCTTAATTAATTTTCCCCCCTACTCACTGCTTCTCAGACATGAAATAAAGGAAAAAATCAGGAAAACAATCCCAGATATTCCTCTCTCACACTTTTAAAGTTTCATTTTTGTACTTCTAGTATTGTCTTTGTTTCTGCTTTTACATAACATTATAAAAGACTGACTATTTATTTCTAAGGTATAGCCTTGAATGAACATGTGGAGTAGGATGTTCTCTGATGATAAAACCAAAAATGGTTAGGGTCATTTGTTGGCATAGCTACATTTGTGATATGCATATTGAATACTATTCAGATATAAAATCCTAATAACCTCTTGAATCAAGTCAAATTAAGTCAACAAGTTTTTTTCTATTTAAAAAAATTATTTCTTTATTTTTAATTTTCAACATTTGCTTCCATAAGATTTTGAGTTCTAAGCTTTCCCCCCATCTCTTCCTTCTCCCCTCCTCAAGATGGTGTGCAGTCTGATGTAGGCAATACATACACATTCCTATTAAGCATATTTTATATTTGCCATGTTGTAAAGGAAAAAACAGAACCAATAGGAGAAACCATGAAAAAGAATAAACAAAACAAAACAAAAAATAGTGAAAAATATGGTTCAATTCGCATTCAGACTCCATAGTTCTTTTTCTGGATGTTGTAACAGCAATCAGTTTAGCAGATACTTAGCACTTAGTAACTTAGGGCTAAGTATGGAAGGTGTGAGCTCAGTATGGAAAGTGTGAGTTCTGTTCCCTGTTGAGAGGGCATGAACTCTCCTGTTCATATGGAAGAAGGGGATTGGCTGAGACAAGAGGCCACCTTGTATATATAAAGAAGAATTCTAGAGACAGAGAGACAGAATTGGGTTATCTTCCTCCTGGTGGCTCCCACTGGAGGAAGCAGGATTATCCCAGCATCTGGGAGCTGGACTGCTAGACTGAAGAAGTGAGTTGGAGTTTTCTTGAGGGAGAGAAAAAGAGAGACAGAGAGAGAGAGAGAGAGAGAGGGGGGGGGGGAGAGAGAGAGAGAGAGTTTCTCTCTTAGCATCTGGAAGCTGACTGAGAACTGAGATGGAGTTTTCCTGAGACCATAATCTGATTAAGGCTACCTAGAAGGCTGAGAGGGCTTGTTGCCTGCAAGGCCTTTTGGGAGGCTAAGATTCTCCTTGGTCCTAGGGCCAGCTGAATTGCTGGAGGACTGAAGAAGCATGACCCGGGATAAGCCTTTGTTGGATTGTGACCTGGCTGATACTTGATTTCCTGGCAACAGAAGTGGTGAAGGCTCTAAGATGTGTAGGACCCTGTGAACTTCACTGTGTACCAGGGATTGCTTGGACGATTGTACAAGGATGTGGGAGTTATCTGCTTCTGAATCCAGGTGACTCTTTGGTGGATTCAGGAGGGAGCTGGGACCATGGAAGGCGATCCAGGGAATCAAAGAAACCACCCCAAGTCAAGATGAAGAAAAGCCCTCCTTTTGGATGAAATTGAGGTTTGCTGGACACCAAAGGGAAGAGGGTTTGTGTAGTTTCCTAATGATTGTATTTAATGACTGATTGAATTGATGAATGGTTGCCCCATGAGTGGAAGACTGATTATTGTATTGTGGAATTGATTGAATGCTTTGTTCTAAATGTTGTGGCCATTGTAGTGGAAACTGTGTGGCCATTCTAATGTCAAGCTGTTATGAAAATTATATTGTGATTTTCTGTGGTAAGATGCAATGTTGCGAATATTATATTGTGGTTTGTAATGAATGTTTGCCTTGATTTGTAATGGAATAAACAGAGTGTTCGCTATATTGTATAATCTGAACCTTAAAAGCTGTTCATAGTAGCATTCTTTTGGGTATCTGCTGGTGCATAGCATTACAGATATGGATAGCATTTTCCATCCTGAATCTTTTGGAGTTGTCTTACATCCTTGCACTGCTGAGAAGAGCTAAGTCTATCAAAGTTATTCTTCATACAATGTTGCTGTTATTGTGTACAGTGTTTTACTTCTTCTGCTCACTTCACTCAGCATTACTTCATGTAAGTCTTTCAGGTTTTTTTTCTGAAGTCTGGCTACCCATCATTTCTTAGGTAACAACAGTATTCCATTATATGCATATACCACAATGTGTTCAGTCATTCCTCAATTGATGGACATCCCCTCAATTTCCAATGCTTGGTCACTACAAAAAGAGCTGCTATAAATATTTTTGTACATGTGGGTATTTTCCCCATTTTTATGATCTCTTTGGGATACAGCCCTAGAAGTGGTATTGCTTGGTCAAAAGGTATGCATAGCTATATAACCCTTCGGGCATAGTTCCAAATTGCTCTTCAGAATGGTTGGATCAGTTCATAACTCCACCAAAATTGAATTAGTGTTCCAATTTTTTCTACATCTTTTCCAACATTTATCATTTTCCTGTTTTGTAGTTAACAAGTGTTAAGTGCCTACAATGCTGAAGGTGATGCACTAACACCAAGGATACAATGGAAGGCTAAAATACAGCCCTACTCTCAAGGAGCTCACATTCTACTAGGGGAGACAATTTGTATATAACTATGTACAAATATATATATATATATATACATATATATATATATACATGTATATGTATATATATATACACGCACACATATACATATGTATACATATATACATATATACACATATGTGTGTGCATGTATGTATGTATGTATGTATGTATGTATATGACATAATCACAGAAGAATGGCACCAGTATTCAGGGGACCCAGAAAGGTTTCTCGCAGAGGACACAATTTTATCTGAAATTTGAAAGAAGTCAGGGAAACCAGGAAGTGAAGATGAGGGGTAAGAAATTTCCAGAAATGAAGGAAAGGCTGTGAAAAATCTTGAATTAGGATATAGAATGTTCATGTTGAAGTAACAGCAAGGAGACCAGTGTCACTGCATCTCAAAGTATGTAGAGGGTAGTAAAGTATAAGACTGGAAAGGTAAGAAGGAATTAGATTTTTAAGGGCTGTATAAACCAAATAAAGGGTTTTATATTTTATCTAGGAGGCAACAGAAAGTCACTGGAGTTTACTGAATGGGGTGTGAGGCCAATTTGTGCTTCAAAAACATCAGCTTGTTAGTTGGGTGGACTTGAGCTCCTCAAGTCCTACAACCTTCACCTTCACTCTATTTCATCCTCCTTTTCAAGGTGCTCGAGCTCACCATCCCTCCAAATGACTATTTTTACCAAAATTTTGACCTCTAAAATGGTCCCTAAATCACATCTCCTCTCTAATCTCTTATCCTTTGAAGTCTACTCTTGTATTGCTTTAATACATGTTTACCTTAAAACTTTAGTTGGCTGTGTGTGACTTTGAATTTAAAATTTTAATAAGTATACACTAATCACTTACTATATGCTAAGTGCTATATCTAGGACTAGGAATATAAACATAAGGAAAAAATAAAACAATCCCTGCCCTCAAAGGTCTTACATTCTATCAGAGGATAGAAAATACATAACAAGAAGTTGAAAAGGGAGATGGGGGAAGTTCCTGTATGGTAGAGAAACTAGAGAGTCAACAGCGGAACAAAGATCAGGCTAGCCTGAACTCTTTCCTTAAAAACTGAGGCTTTGGAAAGAACCAGTGAAACAGAGAAAAAGGCTACAGGAACAGAATGTATTTCCAGTGTTAGAAATCCAGAAAAAGAATGAACTTCCAATATCTTTGGATTCTAAAAGATCCATTCCATAAGATCAGCAATGGTTCATTATTCTTGAAAATTTGGTCTAGTGGATATAGCACTTGTTTTGGATCAAAGAAGGTCTGACTGTGAAGTACACCTCAGGTACTTACTAGCTATGTGACTCTAGGCAAGCTGGTATTCTTTCTTAACCTCAGAATCCTCATCTGTCAAATAATGATAACAATATGGTAGCTATCTCACAGAGTTGTGTGAGGGTCAGGTCAAATAGTATATGTATACATGTATGTATTTCTAAAATGCTTCTCAAACTTTACGTTTTGTAAATATAGAAATATTTGTTATATAAATGCTAGTTATTATTACTAGAAAAAGAGTGTGGCATTTGGGATAGAGAGCTGGCCTTGGAGTCAGGATTACTAACTTAAGTGATTTCATTGGAAGGTAAAAGATGAACATGACTATTGTGAGAGCTGGGGAATATGTCCTCCTCAGATAAGTGACCATTGGCAATGAAGAAACAGATGGGGATGTATGAATGGAGATGCTTAGTTTCTTTCCTCACAATAGGATAAACAAGAATGATTCTATTTTAAAAAGCACAGTCTTAACGATTTCCAGTCAATATAGGAAATTCTGATGAGAATAGCCTCAGAGAAATTCATTTCCCTGGGAGACAACCCTGACTTTTGGCAGCTCTTGTGACCCAAAGGCTTGTACACTTCCTTCATTTCCACAGTGCTCTGGAATGCCCCTGATTGTATACCTTCAGTAGGACTAAAACCTATAAAGATACAAATTGTACACTAAGAACTAGAAGCCACTCCTTGCCCAAGTGTACTGTTAAATTGATTTGCCTTTCAGTTTGACTAGTCACTTCATGATCCCCAGCCTCATAGACCTCATAATGGGTAAGATTCTCCATGGACTTTCGAGAAGCTCAAGCTAGAAAATTCTCACAATAGTAGTTATTTCCTGCTTTCCCAAGATGTGGTATACTTATCCTGTCATTTGTATAATTATATATATATATATATTACATGATTTAAAAATATTGTGGATAGTATTTTCTCTCAGTACCTCAGGATACACACTAAAAGTGAATAAAATATTACTTTTTAAATCACCATCATCCTCTATCCCTTCCCACTACCCATCCTTACTTTATTTTGTCTTCCTGACAATTTGGGCCAACCTAGAGACTATTAAAATTTCTAAAACAAAATGAAATCTGGTCCATTCCCTCAACCTTGCCAAAGAAGTATTTTTAAAATTCTGATCAATAATTCTTTTCCAAATAGAAGTTTCTTATACCAATGGATTCACAGGTCTACTCCTATCCTTAAAATTGCTAGTATTATCTTTGATACAGGATTCACTCAGCTGTGTAATATATATTATTTTGATTTTTCTAAAGTTGTAAACCTAAACATCAAAAAAGGATACTTATTGACATGGCAGAACACAAGAGGGTTCTATATGAAACCATATTCTCCATTTTGTACTGCTTGCATTTATATATGTATAAAATATATATGTATGCACATGTATTACATTATTAAATATCATTTTATTTTCCTGTTTAGTAATTTCTTTTTTTTTAAATTTGAATTCTAATTTATGGGATAAAATAAGCATTCCCATAACAAAGTACAATAATAAGATGACTGCACATGAAACTGCAAAGCTACTGTGCAGAATTGCCTGTTCCTTTCACATATACAACAAAATTATCGTGTAAACTTATTTTTTTCTTTCTTCTACCCCATACCTTTCCTAGAGATGGCTGCCATTAGACATAAATATACATGTATATGTGCGTATATACATATATATGTATATACACACATATATGCATGTGTATATGTGTGCAAAAGTATTCTATACATCTATTTATCAGTTCTTTCTTTGGATACAGATAGTGTCTTTCTTAATATGCCCTTTATACTTAATTTAGGTATATATAATGTATCAATTATATAATAATCAGATTAACTCATTCACTCAAATTTATTCTTAAAACAATATTGCTGCCACTATAGACAAATGTTCTCTTGGTTCTGCTCATTTCATTCTTCATTATTTCATGCAAGTCTTTCTATGTTTTCTAAAATCATTGGGCTTGTTTTTCTGCTGATTCCACCATATTCCAGTTAAGCTGTCAAAATGATGAACACAAACGGAAAAAGGAGAGGTACATGATACATGTTTTCTAGGCCCTTTTGCAAACATATTATTGTCCCTTTGTATACATATATGTGAATATACAAGAATGGTGATGTAGATATCAAGTGTATGGGCACAGTTTAGCAAGAAATGCCCCATAAATGTTACTGTGACAAGACTGCATGAGTCTATAATGTTACTCAGTATGATATAGGCATTGTTGTAAACAAACAGGTTAAGGGAAAGATTCTGGCCAAGAGAATTAATGTGTATATTGAGCATATTAAGAATTATAAGAAAAGAGAGCTTCCTGCAGTAGGTAAAGGAAAATGATCAGAAGAAGGAAGCCAAATAAAAAGGAACTTGGGTTCCACTGAAACACTAGTCTGCTCCACCCAGAGAAGCACACTTTGTGAGAACCAATGGCAAGGAACATGAGCTGTTAGAACTAATTCCCTATGAATTCATGGCATAAATAACTGCTAAAAACAATATAAAAAATGTTGGATTAAAATCATTGAGCTCATCATTTCTTATAGTGCATCAGTATTCCATCTCAATCATATACTACAGTTTGTTCAGCCATTATCCAATCGATAAGTAACCCTGAAATTTCCAGCTTTTTCCCACTACAAAGTTAACTGCTATAAACATCTTAGAACATATAGGTTATTTTCCTTTCACCTAATTCTCTTAAGAATAGTGGTGTTGCTGGGTCAAAGGATATAAATAATTTAATAACTCTTTGGGTGTAATTCTAGATTGCTCTCCAAAATGGTTGGATCAGTTCACAATTACACCAATGGGGAATTAGTGTCCTAATTTTTCTATATTCCCTCCAACATTTTTCACTTACCCCTTTTATCATTTTAGCCAATCTGGTAGGTGTAAAATTATTTTTCAAGGTTGTTTTAATCTGCATTTCTCTAATCAATAATGATTTAAAGGATTTTTATATGTCTATAAATTTTGATTACCTCATCAGAAAACTGCCTATTTGGGGGGGGGGGAGCCAAGATGGCAGAGTAGAAGCAATAAGGTTCCACAGCTCCCACATAGCCACCTCAAATACCCATAAAATATGACTCTAAACAAATTTTGGGGCTCCAAAACTCACACAAAAATACAGAAAAACATTTCTCCCCCTGAATGTAGCTCAGCAGGAAAGGCTTATCCCAGCATGCTGGGAGCCAAAACCAGCCCAGCCTGAAGCTGCAGCTTGGCCCTAGGGTGGCCAGGACAAGCTGCAGCTGGAGCCTTCAGGAAAGTGGATCAGGGGCAGCTGTGGCAGTTTCCAGAATTATCAAGCCATAAGAAATGAGGACTAAGTGAAAGGTCAGAGGAACTAAGCTAAATTTGGGGGAGAAAAACAGCCTGGCCAAACTGCCTCCAGGGCAAGAAACCAGCAGAAGCAGTGGCCCTGCAGCCACTTTACATGGCTGCTTCAGAGGTCCTGGCCCCCAGACTGCAGGGGATCCAAGCAATCATTTAGAGGCTAAGTGTTCTTGCGCTGAGCAGCCTGGATCCAGATCATGGTCTTAGGTAGTGGTCTAGGGCATATTTTCAGTGAGCCAAAGCTGGTGGGGGCTGCAACAACCTCCCAATAGCTCTGCCAGCTGCAAAAGCCCCAGCAATTTGGTACAGAGCTTTCCCCTGCTGCAAGCAGAGTTCCACAGAGCTAAAAAGACAAATAATTCACTGGCAACATAAGCAGGCAAAGGAAGCAAAGTAAGAACAGCAACCAAACTCTAGAATCCTTTTTTGGGGACAAAAAGGATCAAAGCATGGAAAGGGAGGAAGACAACACAGAACTCCCACACCAATAGCTTCCAAGAAACACGAAGACTGCCTACAAGCTGTAGATGAGCTTAAGAAGGATTTTGAAAACCAAGTAAGAGAAGTAGAGGAAAAATTGGGAAGAGAAATGGGAATGATGCAAGAAAATCATGAAAAGAGAGTCAACAACCTGACTGAAGAAAATAACACCTTAAAAAAGAGAACAACTCAAATGGCAAAAGAGGCCCAAAAAGCCAATGAGGAGGAGAATGCCTTAAAAATTCAAATTTGCCAGATGGATAAAGAATCTCAAAAGCTTTCTGAAGATAATGATTCCTTCAGAATTAGAGTGGAGCAAATGGAAACAAATGACTTTGTCAGAAATCAAGATGCTATTAAATAGATAAAAACAAATGAAAAATAGAAGGCAATGTGAAATGTCTCCTTGAAAAAAATCACTGACCTGAAAAATAGATTCAGGAGAGAAAATTTTAAAATTATTGGACTACCTGAAAGCCATGATTAAAAAAATAAAAAGAACTTAGCATCCTTCAATAAATTCTCAAGGAAAATTGCTCTGATATTTTAGAACCAGAGGGCAAAACAGAACTTGAAAGAATTCACCAATCACCTCTTGAAAAAGTTGAAGAAGAAAGCTCCTAGGAATGTTAAAGCCAGGTTCTGGAGTCCCCAGATCAAAGACAAAATATTACAAGCTGCTAAGAAGAAACAATTTAAATACTGTGGAAATACAATTAGGGTAACCCAGCATCTAGCAGTTTCTACATTAAGGGAACAAAGTGCCTAGAATATGATATCCTGGAGATCAAGGGAGCTAGGATTAAAACCAAGAATCACTTATCCAGCAAAATTGAGTAAACGTTCCAGGGGAAAATATCGTCATTCAATGAGGTAGAGGATTTTCAAGCATTCTTGCTGAAAAAACCAGAACTGAACAGAAAATCTGTCAATCAAACACAAGAAGCACGAGAAGGTACACATGGGAAACAAATCACAAGGAACTTATGAAAGTTGAATTATTTACATGCCTGTTGTAGGCCAAGACTTTCAGGGTCCTTGGCCACATTAGCTCCCCAGTTCTACAAAGGTCATTAGGCAGATATGCAAGGAAAGTATAATCTTGTTGGGTGGATGCTCTCATTGGTTTCATGAATATCTAAAGAAAGTACTGAGTTAATTCATGAATATCTAAAGAAAGTACTGAGTTAATTTGCAAGTATTGATTGTAACAGCCTGTTTGTGCCTCTGGACATGGTCAAGATAAAGAGCTTAAGGAGTGACTGGCTTTGGGTTGGGGTAGAAAAAGATGGAGACCAAGGGTGGTTCTTTGCATTCTGCTAAGGGTATATAAACCTTGTATCTTCCATGTATCTTTGGCTCTGTATGAAATAGGTCTGCAATAAACAGACTATGGAATACATCCCCGTCTCTCTCCCTCTTTCATTTATTCAGCTAGTAGCTCTCTTTCTCTCTGTCCCTTTATTTCACTCAGCTGGTAGCTAGGCC
>JAQQSW010020442.1:0-10853 GCA_028646575.1 Pseudocheirus occidentalis | reverse complement strand
TTGTTGACTCTCTTTTCATGATTTTCTCGGATCATTCTCATTTCTCTTCCCAATTTTTCCTCCACTTCTCTTATTTGGTTTTCAAAGTCTTTTTTCAGTTGATGTATAGCTTCTAGGCATTCTTCAATTGTCTTGGAAGCATTTGATGTCAGAGTTCTGAGTTCTCGGCTGTCTTCCTCCCGTTCCATGTTTTGATCCTTTTTGTCCAGAAAAAAAAAAGGATTCTGGAGTTTTATTGCTGTTTTTATTTTGCTTCCTTTCCCTCATATTGGCCAGTCAATTAATTGGTTGGGTTTTTTTTTAGCTCTGTGAAACTCTACTTCCAGGGGGGAAAGCTCTGTTCCAAATAGCTGGGGTTTTCCCAGCTGCCGGAGCTATTGGGGGGGGTGTTGCAAGTCCCCCCATCTTTGGCTTGCTAAAAGCGACCACGATCCGGATCCAGGCCACTCAACAGAAGAGCATTTGGCCCTGATCAATTGATCCAGCCCCTCTGGGGTGTCCACAGGCCAGGGGCTCTCAAGCAGCCTGGTGGGGGATGCGGCCAGTTCTAGCAGTTCCCTTCCCCCACTGCTTCCTTGCCCTTGGGGCAGTTTGGCCTAACTGCTTTTCCTCCCCCAAATTAATGTTCAAAGTTTCACTTTAACTAACCGTCTCTGACCCTGGTTTGTGGGATTTAAAGATCCCCTCAGGCAGGCGCTTTAGATTTTCTCTGAAGTAGACTCAAGCTGCGGCTTGGGAGGCTCAGCTCACCCTGGCCTCTCTGGGTCCTGGCCTGGCTGTGGCTGCTGTTTGGGGCCTGGTCGGTCTCTGCTCTGGTGCGAGCTGCCCCTCTCCAGTCCTGTTCCTCACACCTTGGCAGATGTGGAGGTGCTGAAGGCTGTAGATCCTCTCCTCTGCAGACTGGCTGCAGCATGTCTTGGCTCAGCTCAGCCAGGCTCCTTCCCACCACCCCAGTCCTGGCTGTGGTCTTGGCTTCAGGCTGGGCCTGCCTCTACTTCCACCACTGCAATGAGCCCCTGCTGCCTAGCTACATTCAGCAAGAGATGTGTTTTCTCTGTTTTTGTGAGTCTGAGAGTCCTAGACTTTCCTAGACTTTGTCTGGGCTCATATTTTATGGGTGTTTAGGGTGGCAGTGTGGGAGTTGTGGGACCTTGCTGCTTCTACGCCGCCATCTTGGCTCCCTCCCTCCATTTCTAATTTTTAAGGAATTTCTTTTCAGTGTGCTTTCCCCCTATTTTGGCTATTCTGCTTTTTAACAACTTATTTTCATTAGTATTTTTGTGACTCTTTATGCCAAGATTTTAGTTGTCTTTTCACAATGTTTTCCTTTGCTTTCATTTATTTACCTAATTTTTCCTCTACCTCTCTTATTTGATTTTGAAAATAAAAAATAGCTCTTCCAGGCATTCTTATTGGGCTTGTGTACAGTTTACATTTTTTTTCTTAAAAGTTTTACTTGAAGTTGTTTTTACTTCCTTGTCTCCTTCTGAGTTTGTGCCTTGATCTTTCTTGTTACCTTATTAGCTTTTTATGGTCAAGGTATTTTTGTTTGTTCAGTTTTCAACCCTAATTCTTGATTTGGAATTTTATATTATTGTTTAGTTATGTTCCCAGTGTGGTGGGGATGGGTAGGAACTATTTCATGCTTCAGGCTTTTTTCACACTGATGTTTATAGCTAGTTAGGGGCATTTGGAAGATTTTGAGCGCTTCCAAGGTTGTGTGATCTATGGAGAGATGTGGTCACTGCTGTGCTGGTCTGTACTCTGGTCCTTTCCCAGTAAGGGCTCCTGATTCCTTCAGATTGTAATTGATACTACTGCTTGGGGCTCCTATTAGGTTGGAGACAGAAATGATACTGTTCTTCATGGTCCCTGATACCTTGGGGCTGGAAGTGAAACTGCCCCTCAAGGCTTTCACTTTCTCTTGACTAAAATTACCCTTTAGCTATTACTAAGCAGTGGGTATAGACAACGGAATTCACAGTGTCTGGTTTTCCATCCAGTGCTAGCTAGCACAGGAGTCCTTTGTAATATCTGACCAGTTGCCAGAGCCCCTTACCATCTCTAGCTTGAAAATTCCTGAAGCTGCTACTGCTTGTGTCACTAACACCTAGTTCTATCACTGGTATTTCCTCCAGGTTGGCTCCAGGCTCATCTCCTTCTCCATGTCACAGATCTCTTTCTGGTCTCCTGTGTTGTGTTGGGCTGGAATAATGTCTTACTCTGATCTTATGTTGGCTCTTCCTCTCCAGAGTTTGATTCCAGGCATTATTTTGAAATGGTTTGAAGGAGAATGTTGAGAGAGCTCAGTTGAGCTGTCTTGTCTCTACCTCCTTCCCCCATACCCTGCCCCACCAAAGTCTCACACTACAAATTATTCCAAATCTATGTCTTAATAGGGCATATTCTAGTAGCATTTTTAAAGATCTCTCTGAAATTGATTTTTTCAACAATTTTCTCTGATTCTGGATATCCTACTGTTAGAGAGCCAATATTTTCTTTTACCTTGTCTAAGCTGCTATTATGATAAGTAGTTCTTTTTAAGCATAGTAGCAATATAATGGTCCTTGAGTTTCATGTACTGTTCTCCTCTTCTATTGTAGTGAATTTAAATCAAAATGTTATGAGTTCAATCGCAGTCAATCTGAACCCCCAGTTAAGAAACTGCTTAACATTTAGTCAGAGACTGGGGTTTAGATTTATGTCTCTCTTTAGTTAACTACTGGCCTTTTCGAGGTTGAAGCTAAAGCCATGTTACTGCAAATGTTTGGGTAATGAAAGAAAACATTTCATATACTGTCTGGATACAAAGGCACTGAAAGAGAAGTCAGAAAAGAGTTGACATTTATTAGGACTTCCCCTAATACTGAGGCATCTAGGTGGTGAGTGGATAGAGCACTGGGTTTTAAATCAGGAAGACATATTTATAAGTCCAAATCTAACGTCTGACACTTAGCTCTATGACCCTGGGCAAGTGACTTAACCTCATTTACCTCAGATTTGTCATCTGTAAAAATTAGCTGGACAGACAAGTGATGAACCACTCTTGTATCCTTGCCAAGAAAATCCCAAATGGGGTCATGAAGAGTTGGGTATGACTGAAACAACACAACATCTCAGTACCTAAGTAGATGGGCATACTGGCTGTAGATCTCCTTTGAGATGCCTGTAGAGCCAATGGCCTTTTTCAGTATCTGCCTTCTCTGACACACCTTTGTCCTTACTTATTCTTCCTTTTGTTGATTGTTTCGGAACTTCTATTTCTTGGATTTCGTTTGTATTGTCTATTCCCCTCCCCTACTATTTCTCTGTAGTTCCAAATCTCAGAAATTCTCTCTGGTTCTGAGGTAGCTCTTTCCTTTGATACAAATTCCTTAAGGTTTCACAAAGTTTCTCATAAAATGATTTTGAGTGATTCGAAGTGGTATATATAATGTATTCTATGTATGAGTGTTCAGGAAAGACTAACAGCTATGTTCTATCTATCAAAATACTTTCCTTCCTCAAAACCTTTTTATACCTATATAAAAATAAAAACAATATGTAAGATGCTATCCTTAACTATAGAAAGAATTGTGGAGTATGAATGTAGATCAAAGCATGATGTTTTCACCTTTTTTCTTGTAGCTTTTCCCTTTGGTTCTGATTCTTCTTTCACAACATGACTATTTGTCCATGTGTATATGTATATATGTATGCATTTGTATATATATATGTGTGTGTGTGTGTGTGTGTGTGTGTATAATATGATTGTTTAAAAAGGGAGAGAAAATATTTAACTGTAAAATGTGAATATCTCTAGGAAAAATGTTGAAATATATCTTAAAGCAACCAATATTTGGCTATTTGTAGTGATGCAATATCTTAAAGTAACCAATGTTTGGTTATTCATAGTAATATAAGTAAAATCAATGAATATTTACCAAAAAAATCATTCAATAACGTAATTAATAAATGAAGTAAGGCAGAGAATTGAAATTTGGAACAACCACTGTTTTACTCAGATGGGAAAGTTCAGTGAGGGTAGTTATAAATAGAGGTTATATTCTCTCAGGACGGGCAGTTAGGTAGATGGATAGAACAGCAGGTGGGTCAAAAATTTTGTTGTTGTTGTTACAGGGATAGATAACATTCCTAGAAAATCCACACTATTAATTTTAGTTTGCTTCTATCCAACAAAGGTAGACTTTACCAGGGTCGCCAGTAGAGTCTATAGAATAGCAGAATTACAGGAAGAGGGCAACTAGGTGGCACAGTGAATAGAGCACCTTCTCTTGAGTCATGAGGACCTGAGTTCAAATCCAGCCATAGGCACTTAACACTTACTAGCTGTGTGACCTTGGGCAAGTCACTTAACCCCAATTGCCCCATCCTCTCCCCTCCAAAAAGCAAAAAAACAAAAACAAAAACAGGAAGAGAGGTGCTGCATAAGTGTCGTTGGTGCTATCTCTGTCCGGGAACTGCAGCCACCAGATACAAGGATAGACTTGCACGAAAAAAAAATGAAGAGTGAAATGAGCAGAATCAATAGAATATTTTATACAGTAACAGTGATATTATTTTAAGAATGACAGAGCAAATAAGTCATTCTCACTATTGTAAATATCTAAATCAACTACAAAGGACATATGAAGGAAGATATGATCTACACCCAGAGGAAGAACTGATAAAAAGAAAAGAAGTATGTGTAGAATGATTTTACATTTGTATATATATTTACATATTTTTGTCTAATGGTAGCCATTTCTAAAGTAGGGTCCGGGGAAGGTGGGAAAAGGGAAAAATATACATGATGACTTTATTACACATTTAAAGGAATAGGAATTTGTACATGATTTGAAGTTTCATGTGCAATCATTTTTAAAAATTATACATTGTTAAGGAAATGCTTGTTTTATTCCATAAGTTAAACAATACAATAAATAGAAATTAAAACAACACACACACACACACACACACACACACACACACACACAGAAAGTGCTCATCACAGCATGGATTCCCAGGAGTTTACCTTGAGCATAGAAGATGAGTAGAAATTGCTAGTTAGAATAGGATAGGAGTTCCAGAGCTTTCCAGGGACTGACAACCTTGAGAATCTTCAAGTTCCTCTTAGTATGTTTAACGTTACTGGCTTTTTTGCTCCTGTATCATAGGGTAAGTGATACTACGTACAATGGTGGGGTCGAATCTTGCTAGACGTCACTTTTTCTCCATTCACCCTGGTGTATATTTTCCTTACTTCTTGCTTGAATTATTGCAAAAGCCTTCGAATTAGTCCTTCTGTCTCTAATCCATTTTCCACAAAGCTACCAAGCTTTGACTCAAGTATAGATCTGATGATTTGAATGTCAACTCATTAATTTCCAGTAACTCCTTAAACCACAAGGATCAAATATAAATTCTTATTTGACATTAAACACCCTTTACAACCCAGCCCTCTCCAGTCTTTCCAGGTATATTATAGCTCATTCCTTTTGTTTTCATACATTATATCTCTTGATTTCATGCCTTTGTACAATTTTAGTACGCCTAGGATATTCTTCCTCCTATCAGTATTCACCTTTAATCCTATAGTCAGGCAGAAACCTTTCTTGTTTCCACCCCTCACCCCCATCCCTAGTGCCTAATTCCTTTTCTCTTAGATTATATTCTACTTACCCATAATTTATCTTGTATCAATAATTCTTTGTGTATTACTTCCTCTATTAGAATGTGAATTCCTTAAACATAGGAAAAGTCTTTCTTTGTGTATCCTGAGTGTTTACCATTGGTCCTGGCCAATGGTAAACACTAAATAAATGCTTGCTGATAGACTTAAATTATTTTCTTGACTTCTCTCTATTAGTTCATCTCTCTCCTTTCTTAAGTAAGGAAGTTGATTCAGTTTTTCTTCTTTGGAAGATATATCTTATAAATTGCATGCTTTTATGATTAAAAAATAGAAAAAAGAAATATATGATACAAAAATATTATTTCCCTTTCCATCACCAATGATCAAAATTATGTACATTTGGTAAACTTTATTATATCATTTTTAATGAAATGCAACCAATAACTCTGGATTGTTGGATGACTAGGAAACACTTAGGATCAAACATGATGGATATTGTAATTATCAATCAGCAGTCCATTTTTTAAATATTTAATCAAATCCAGGATTCAGTTACTTGTTTTTTTCCACTCATCCCTTCCACCTCATCATTTTGACAAGGACTCTGACAAAGAGTTTCCTCCTTTCCATCAAATAACATATTTTCTCTTATGACATCCTGATTATGTACCCATAATTTCTTCACCTCATTTCATCTTGCCATATCATTTTCCTTTCTACCAGTCATTTACTCATTATTTAGATGATTTGAGAGATGGAAATAAACACTTGAGTTAACCATACCAAATCTTTCCGTTTAACCTTCTATTTGACTGTTTTTTATTATTCATTCAGCTTCCATCTTCTAAGTCAATCAAAGAACATATTTTGATGTTTTGCCATAAATAATTAAAATTGCAATGCATTTCATTAATTAGTAAATTGTCTCTGAGACCCCACCACAGCTTTTTAAATATTACTCATTAAATTAATGAATTTTCCCAGAAGATTTCACTGACAGACTTTTTTTTAAATATACCCCTTCCCTCACAATCTTCTAGGCTTCAGTGGACCTTAAGGTTATTGTCAATATGATTATGTAACATATAGTAAAACTGACATTTATAATAATTTACAAAGACTCAGGTTTGAGAAAAAATTATACAGGTTCTCTTTAAGCATCGTTCTGAAAATATAGTTTTGCTATTAAGTTCTCTGAGGATAAGAGCTGAAGTCATTATTTTTCATCATTTCAAAATGTTTCTTTTCACAATAAAAGTTAAATTCAATTTTTTTCAAGAAATTATTCTTCAGAATTTTTCTCACTAGTAGTTGCATCATCCAGTCTCTCCACAAACAATTTCTTTTAGTTTGTGGCACTGAAGCCACTCTAACATTAACACAGTAAGATTTTAATAAAATCATTTGACATGCCCTTTGGAGGCAGTGTGTTCAGGAGATAGAGCGATAGTTTCTGAGTTAAAGAATTGTGTGTCTGTCACTGCCGGTAATATTAGTTTCAAGTTATCTAGTAAGTTAGTACCTCTAATATACTTATCCAAGGCAGCCAAACAGCATTTTAGTCCTTATTCTTTGCAAGTTATATCCTCTTACTTTGAACCTGTACCCTAAGGAAAGGGGCTGTTTTATTTCTCCAAATCTTTAGTGCTTATCATCAACTCTGACACATCATAGGCATTTAACCAATGTTTAGAAGGCAGTTAATTGATTGAATTACATGCTGAGGTGAAGAAAATCTCCTATACAATCTAATATGATGTGGAAAACCAACCTGGTTCCATTAATCTTTGCTTGGTTTCAGTATCATCCAATACAGTAGAAATCCCACTGGAGTTGGAGTCAGGGAAACCAGGGCTCAAAATCCAGCTCATGCACTAGACTTGTAACTCGGGGCAAGTCACTGAACCCAACCTTTGTGAGTCTCAGTTTACTCAGGTGAAAAAGAGAAATAATAATTATAAAATATAGGGTTTCTGTTAAGATAACATGAGATAATAGATAGAAAGCACTTGGCAAATCATAAAGCTATAAAGAAATGTCAACTGTGGCTACTAAAAATTAATGACCAATCCTACACTTTGCTTTGTATACTCCTACTGCCTTAGGAGATTGGACTCTTTTTTTCGCCCTCTTCAATCTCTCCCATCTGAAAACTTTTCTTTTGTTTATAGATGACATACCTCTTATCTTCCAAAACCTTCCTTCAACCTTCTTTGGACAAAAAGAGAAAGACATTGATGTTTTCTTGCCTTCCATAATAAGTGATATACATTCTCTGTTTTTGTTTCCTTCCACTTACAGCCACATAATCTGAATGCTCTCCAAAGCACTTTACTGACTGTTCTGTAGGTTACCAGTTTTGTCATATTTCATTTATTTAATGACCTAGTCAAAGAATCATACATTAAAGATATCATGTTCCTTTATGCCTCATTTTACAGATGAAAGTGAAATCCCAGGATGTTAAGTAACTTGTTGCATATCACACTTTGTAATGTCAGTTACTCAATAAACATTTACTAAGTTCCTACTACATGCCAGGCACTGGGCTAAGTGCTGGGAATACAAAAATGGGCAAAAGACATCTGATCTCAAGGAGTTCAGTCTAATTGGGAAAACTACAAGCAAACAGATAAGTACAGCAAGCTTTGTACAGGATAGATAATAAATAATTAAGAGAGTGAAGAAACTAGAATTAAGAGAGATTGAAAAAGACTTCTTGTGAAAGATCAGATTTTAGTCAGGACTAGGAAGCCAGGAAAGCCAGGGGGTAGAAATGAGAAGAGAGGACCACTAGGTCTAAAAGACAGCCAGACAAAATGCACAGCTCCAGGAGATAGTGTCTTGTTTGTGTAACTGCAAGGAGTCCAGTGTTACTGGAACAAAGAATAGGTGGTAAGGTATAAGAATTGAACGGTGGGAGGGAGTGACATTATAAATAGCTTTAACAGCAAACAGAGAATTTTTTTTATCATGGAGGCAATAGAGAGCCATTGGATTTTATTGAGTAGAATGAGCACTTCAGGAAAATTATTTTGGTGACTGAATGGAGGATGGATTGGAATGCAGAGACTTAAGGTAAGCAGGGAGGCTGATACAATAATCAAGAAAGGAAGTGATGAGTGCCAATACTGAAATGGTAGTGCTGTCAGAAGAAAGAAGGGAGTGCTTTTAAGAGATATTACAAAAGTGAAATTGACAGATTTTTGAAACAGCTTGGATATTGGGGGTGAGAGAGAGAAGTGGAGTTTGACACATAGGTTGTGAGCCCTGAGGACAAGGGCTGTACTGTAGTAACAAACACTGGGAGGTTAGGAAGGGGTTAGGTGAAAAGATAAAGAGTTCTATTTTGGACATATTGAATTTAAAATGTTTGCTGAACATCCATTTCAGGATGTTTGAAAAGCATTTGAAGATGTAAAACTGGGTGTCAGCAGGGATGCTGGTGCAGGATAGGATAATTTGTAAATCAATAGTATAGAGATGGTAGTTAAATCCATGGAGACTGATAAGATCATCAAGTGAAGTACTATCAGGAGAGAATCGAAGGTGGTCTAGGAAAGAAAATTGTTGAACCCCTGTATTTAAAGGGTGTGATCTATATGAGAATCAAGCGAAGGAGACTTGAGAAGGAGTGTTCAGATAGGTAGGAGCAGACTCCAGATAAAGTGATGTCCTGAAAACATAGAGAGAAGAGAGTATCAGGGATGTGAGAGTTGTCACTAGTGTCAAAAGTTAGCGAGAGGTTGAGGAGAATGAGGATTGAGAAAATGGTATTGGATTTTAGCAACTGAGAGATCCTTAATCTTTAGATAGAGCAGAATAATTATGATGTTTGAATCCACATTGTAAGATGTTGAGAAGAATGAAAGGAAAGTGGAAGCACCTATTATTGGAGGCCTTCCCAAGGAGTTTAGCCACAAAGGGCAGAAAAGATACAGGACTAAAGTTAGCTGAGACAGAAGGATCAAATGAGGGTTTTTTGAGCATGAAGGAGACATGAACATGTTTATAGGCAGTCAGGATGGAGCCAGGAGACAAGGAGTAACTGAAAATAAATGACAGACTGATGACAGAAGGGACAATCTGTTACACTGCAACTCAAAATTTTATAATAGTTTCATCTTGATTTATGAATAAAATTTAAAAACTGTTTACTCGAATTCAAGACCTTACTAATATAGTACTCCCCAACTTTTTCATTCTTATCTCCTACTACTGCCCTGAACTTGCTCAAACCTCTATTCAAAACGAAATTTCCTTGCTCTTTCAAACATACCTTGAGTCTACCTCTGAATGTTTGTTTGTGTTCTTCCAAGTGATACAAATATTCTTCCTTATCCTCTTTTCGAATTCTTTAAAAAAATAAATTAATGTATTTATCTTCTTGTTTACATCATTCATTTCCACAAGATTTTGAATTACAAATTTTCTCCCCATCTTTCCCCTATGCAGCACCTCAAAACAGCCATCCCATTGTATAACCCATCTCCCAATCTGCTCTCTCCTAGGTTCTCCCCCTAAACCCTCTGACTTTCCAGTAGTGTAGGATAGATCTCCCTAACAGAATGTCTATATATCTTAATTCCCAGTTGGATGTAGATAATAATGATAATAATAATAATAATAATATATACACACACATATATGTTTAACATTTGATTATAGAACTTTAAATTCTAGATTCTTTCCCTTCTTCCCTTGTCACCCACCCCCTCTGGAAGGACAAGCAATTAAATACAGGCTGTACATATGTAATTATGCAGAACATCTCCACAGTGGGCATATTGTGAGAGACTGATTATATGGCCCTCCTTCCTATCCCATGTCCCCCCTTGTTCTATTCTCTACCCTGTCCCTGTGACTTTACAGAAGTATGTACTTCCAGCAACCTTCCTCCCCTCCTGTGACCTCCCCTCCATCATCCCACTTCTCATCCTCCTCCCACTACTCTCCTGTGTGGCAAGATACCCAGTTTAGAGTTTATGTCATTCCTTCCCTAAGCCAAATTAAATGAGACCAAGGTTGACCCTTTCCCTTTTGCCTCCCTGTTCTTCCCCTCCATTGTAACATTATCCCTTGCCTCTTCTATATGAGATGATTAACCCCATTCTGTTTCTCCCTGTCTCCTCTCATTCTAATCCTCTCCCACCTCAGAATTTCACCTTTTAAAGTATTGTTTACTTTTGAATTGATCCTGAGTACTCTGTGTACATACGCGTGCGCACACACACACACA
>JAQQSW010020441.1:0-10854 GCA_028646575.1 Pseudocheirus occidentalis | reverse complement strand
TAGACACCATCTTTCAAGAAATTACAAGCAAAATCACCCTGATATTCTAGAACCTGAGGGCAAAAGAGAAATTGAAAGAATTCACTGATCATCTCTTGAAAAAGAAAACTCCTGGGAATATTATAGCCAAATTCCAGAGTTCCTGGGTCAAGGAGAAAAGACTGCAAGCAGTCAGGAAGAAATAATTTGAGTATTGTGGAACCACAATCAGGATAACAAGACCGAGCAGCTTCTATATTAAGAGACTGAAGGGCTTGGCATATGACATTCTAGGACTAAAACCAAGAATCACCTACCCAGCAAAACTGAGTATAGTGCTACAGTGAAAAATATGGTCATTTAATGAAATAGAGGACTTTCAAACATTCTTGATGAAAAAATCTGAGCTGAACAGAAAATTTGATGTTCAAATACAAGAAGCAAAAGAAGCATGAGATGGTAAATAGGAAAAAATATGCATATATATGTATGTATTGGAGGATGTATGTGTATATAAATATATATGTGAGTGTGGGCATTTGCATGTACACAGACAGAGGGCACAGGACGAGTTGAATATGAAGGGATGATATCTAAAAATAAAATCAAGAGGTGAGAGAGGAATTTATTGGGAGAAGAAGAAAGGGAGAGAGAGGTTAGGGTAAATTATCTCATATAAAAGAGGCAAGAGAAAACTGTTACAATGGAGGGGAAGAGCAGGAACGTGAAAGGGAATGGGACAACCTGATTCTCATTGAATTTGGCCTAAGGAAGGAATACAATACACACTCAATTGGATATCTTACCCTACAGGAAAATAGGGGTTAAGGGATAAGAGGGGAGAGGACAGAAGGGAGGGCAAACTTGCGGAGACTGTAGTTAGAAGCAAACATTTTTGAAAAGGGATAGGGTCAGAGGAGAAAGTAGAATAAGTGGAATGTGGGATAGGATTGAGGGAAATATAGTTTTTCACAATATAACTATTGTGGAAATGATTTTGGTAACTACTCATATACAATCTATATTGAATCGTTTATCTTCCCAGTGGGGGTGGGTGAGGAGGGAAGAATGAAAAAAAATCTAGAAAAACAAATGTTTAAAAAATTGGTTTTTTACATGCAATTGGGAAATAAGATATACAGGTACTGGGGTAATAGAAACCCATCTTGCCCTACTAGAAACTCAGGGGGGCGAAGGGGAAGGATATAAGAGAGAACAGATTGGGAGAAGGGGTATTCAGTAGGCTTGCTATCTTGGGGTGGGGGGTAGGGGAAAGACAGGGAGAGAAAAAATTTTAACTTAAAATCTTGTGAAAATGAATGTTGAAAACTAAAAAAAAAATTAAAAATGAAAAAATTAAAAAACAAGAAGGTGGTGAGAGGAGTATGCCTAGGTTACAGTGCTCTTGGTTTGATGCAATATGTTTCTACTCCCCTTCCCCCTTTTCTTTCCTTTGCCCAGAATTTGCTGTTGCTGTTTGCATTTTGTTCTTGAAGAGGAGGAATGACATTATGTGGGTGATATCTACACTTGCACATGAATTGGATTTAAGTGAGGGAGAGCTGCTCAGCTTCACTCTTTCCTCCAGAGTCATTTAAATCCAGTGGAAGGACAAAAGTAAATAAGGTTGGCAATGGCCAAGGATTCAGTGGGTAACCTTGGTCTTTCTAAATTAGGTCTTTACCAGGTCCCAGTGTATCTGAAGCTAAGCCCATTCAATTAGGTAGGAATTGAGACAAAAGATGGCTAAATTTACCATCATAAAATTATCAGTCTGGGAGGGAAAGACCCTTAGAGTTCCTTGCCAGGACAAAAAATAATTGGTTTTTTTTTTTTTTTGCTTTTTGGAGGGCAGTTGGGGTTAAGTGACTTGCCCAAGGTCACACGGCTAGTTTTTTGTGTTAAGTGTCTGAGTCCGGATTTGAACTCAGGTACTCCTGACTCCAGGGCCGGTGCTCTATTCACTGCGCCACCTAGCCGCCCCCCCCCCCAAATAATTGTTATTTACACTCATTCTAAACCACCAAAACCTAAGTAAAGAGCCACCAAGATGCTGGGGTTGGAGGCTCTTCTTGGCCACTCAGTGAAAGCCTGAATGATTTGGGTTTAAAGGCTAGTACATTCATTTCAAACACAATGGACTTTCCACATAGACATAGGAAAGAATTACGAAGTCCTAAATGTGAATCATGGGAACTGTATTATCAGAGAGAATAGCATTCTCTTTTTGCCTTGGAAGAAATTAGGATTATTCTTATTTTTTGAATGAAGATGAGACTTCAAATTCCAGAGTGTCTGGAAGTTTTGAATAAATGAATTTGTCTATAAAGAAAGGAGAGCACAACAGAACAGAATAGACAAAGAGCAGAAAGAAGTTAGATTTGAGTGAATGTAGTAGATACTAATGAGGATATTATTTTTTTTTTGCTTTTTTTTTTTGGAGGGCATTTGGGGTTAAGTGACTTGCCCAAGGTCACACGGCTAGTTTTTTTTTTTGTGTTAAGTGTCTGAGGCCGGATTTGAACTCAGGTACTCCTGACTCCAGGGCCGGTGCTCTATTCACTGTGCCACCTAGCCACCCTTAATGAGGATATTGTTACAGGTCCTTAACCTGTCTTTCCTTTTAAGCACTTCTTATGCCATTTCCCATTTATTAAAGTTTATTTTGCATATGACTGTAATCTCCCTTAACCTACTCTTTCTCATTACTTTCTGTTCTCTTTCCTTTCTATTTTTCCTCATTAAATGAAACATTTTAATGCACTCTCTCTCTCTCTCTCTCTCTCTCTCTCTCTCTCTCTCTCTCTGTATGTGTGTGTGTGTGCTTATATTATACTTTCTTTTGACTAGTTCAGATGAAACAGGTTCAATGGGTGCTAGCTTTCTCTACTCCTTCCTTATTGTTTGTATGGTATACCTGAACAACCAAATTATATGTGATAATTTCTCTTACCTTTCCTTTACCTTCCCCCATCCCTAATGCATTTCTTACCCTTCCTTTTCCTTTCTTCTTTTAAGACCATCAAAATGCAACCCAAACTTATTCGCAAGTTTATATCTTATTAGGGACCCCTGATGATGATAGACTTCTGAGGCAGTACATATATCATCTCCTTATATTAAAATATAAACACTTTATTCTTTTAAAATCCCCTATGATGACTTGCTCATGTTTTTCTTTTTCTTTTGTCTCCTGTTTATATATTTCAATGTTTCTATAAAGCTTTAGTCTTTTCATCAAGAATGCTTGAAAGTCCTTTTTTTGTTAAACAAATTAACATTTCCCCCTTTAAGATTATACTCAGGTGTAAAGCCAAGCATGAGCAGCTTTCTAGAGGCCTGCTGCTATGAATAGCTTTAGGGTTCTGATTACATAGTATAGTGAACTCTCTATTTATTTAGTAATAAACTAAGACAAAACATTCACAGAAACCAAAGTACAGCATTCACAATGTTATAACATAACAACTTATCACTAAAGTGGTCACATAGTTTTTTACTAAAGTGGTCACATAGTTTTAAACAAAAGATATAATTCAGTAAATCCTTAACTCAGTCATCCTTAAGGAACAAGCTTCCTTAAGGGACACAAGTACAAAGGTCAAAGTTCTTTACCCCAGGTCACATTGTCTTAATCTCTCAGTCAAAAAGTCTTCTTTTTTCTTGATTGGAGATTAGTTTCCAATCATCCTTAAGAGGTACAAGATAAAGAATACAAAGTTCTCCCACCCCTAGGCCACAGTAAATCACAATCTTCTCAGTCAGCACTAAGTACCCAAGAAGAGGTCTTTTCATCTTGACTCTAGGCTGGCTCTCAGATTCCATGGTTCCTCTTCTATAGTCTCAGCTTTTGCCTGAATTTATCCAACTGTCACCTGGATTCAAAGGTAGGCAGCTCTCAGCTCCTCATCCAGCTCCTCATCCAATTCCTTGTCCAGTTCCTGTTCCATATTGAAGCTCACAGTATCCAGTTCATCTGAAGCCCTTTGCAGTTTCTGTTTCTGGGAAGACAAAGCTTAACAGAGCCAAAGCAACATTCGTACACATTTCTGGCACCATCATCAACTCACTATCTGCCTGTGAAATCTACACAGACCCACAAACAAGGTCTGAGAACTCAACACAAATTATCAGTATAGTCCCAGGACCTCTGAAACCCTCCTCCAGGACTTCTGTAAACAGACAACAAGAAAATCCTCTTTCAGGGATTCCAGTACGGTCCCAGGACTTCTGTAGAAAGTATTACAAACAAAAATCCACACAGACAGAACAGAGAAACAGAGTGCTGCCATCATAAGTGATCCCTTCTCAATTTTGCTCTCTACCTGCTTGCGCTCAGCATTTTTTCTGGTCATTAGCTCCTCTCTGTTCTGCACCTTCCTGTTGCATCAGCAAGTTCCTCCCACTGTGGGTTTCACAAGTTCTGTTTCTTAAAAAAGACTTGTTATAATCAAGTGCAAGGCTCAATTGAAACAAGATGCTAAGTACTTGTTTGCCTGCCATTGCATCAGGTTGACTGGCAAGCTATTCTTGGTTGTAAATCAATTCCTTTGCCTTATGGAATATCATATTCTAAGCTCTCTGCTCCTTTAGATACAGTGGCTGCCAAACTGTAATCCTACCTTGGTATTGAATTCTTTCTTTCTGGTTGTTTGCAGTATTTTTCCTTTGACATGAAAGTTCTGGATTTTGTCTCTTATGTTCCTGGAGTTTCCATGTTGAAATTCACTTCAGAAGGTGATTAGTAGATTCTTTCTATTTCCACTTTGCCCTCTGTTTTAAGGAATTTGTCTAATTTTCTTTTAAGATTTCTTGAAATCTGATTTTTAGGTTCTTATTTTAGTCGTGGCATTTGGATAGTGTAATGATTCTTAATTTTTTTCTCCTTAATCTATTTTCAGGTTCAGTTGTGTTTTGCTACTTTATATTTTCTTCTCTTTTTCCAGTCTTTTCATTTCATTTTATTATTTCTTGTTACCACATGGAGTCAATGACTTCCATTTGATTTATTCTAATTTTCATGGAGTTTGTTGCTTGGACAAGATTTTATACTTCTTGTGCCAAGCTGTTAATTCCCTTTCCACTTCTCCCTTCCATAGCTCTCATTTTTTTTGATCCCCCCAACCATAAGCACTCCATTCTATTTATGAAAACATTTAAAACTCTTTTTTCAAACTCTTGCTTCATTTCATCAGGAACTTAGTTTGAGTTTGTGCCCAAGTTGTGTTTTTCTCTGAGACAACGCCTGTAGATGTTTTGGAGACATTCTATTTTCTGTTTATGTCTTGTTGCTGCCACCATAATACATTGTTCATTATAGGGGATTTTTTGTTTGTTTGTCCATTCTTTCAGGGACTTGATGATAGGTCTTGACTTTGCCACATTTCTGGAGGTAGTGTTTGGGCTTGTTCCTGGTTGGGATGTCAGTGGGCTGCTGCTGGACTGAGCCACTGACAGCCAACTAGAAAGCTCTATAGGTTCAGGGTACTCCCTTTGGTCTGTGTTTACATCCATCATTATTTCACTGCAGTCTTCAGACTGAATTGGGGCTGTATATTGTACTTACATCTTGCTCCATCAATAGACCAGGGTCCACAAACTCTTGCTGCTCTGCACTCCCCTAATAAACTAGATGCAGATTACCTTCTCAAACTGCTGTGACCCACCACTGGGTAGCAAGGTATAGAACTGCCAGCTGCCATGTGATTATTCTTCCTATACAAGGTAAGTTCTCTCTGTGCCAGATGTAGAAATCCTTCTGCTTTTAGTGCAGAGCTTCAGGCAGGCATCCTTCAGTCCCTTTAATGTCTTTAGTATCTGCAGATCTAATTTCCATGCTATCCTGAGCTAGAAAAAATGACATTGTGATTAAAAAGAAAAAAATCCTGATTAGTTCTCTGCTGTGTTTTCTAAATTTTTGTTGGAGGAGTGGTTGGGAAGACCTTTGATGTACTAATTCTTTTGAATCAAAGATATCATCTGGTCTCCTATTTAGTAGTTTAAAAAAATTCAGAGAGACTAATAAGGATGAACACTTAGAAAGGGTCTATGGATCTGGCAATATTAATGTTACTATTGAACTTTGAGAGAAAATTTACAGCCTAAATACAGGAAAGGAAGCTACTTATAGTTGGGTAGGTGGTAAGAAAGTAGAGTAATTGAGATATCCTTAGTTTTCAATGCTGTTATTTCTGGCCACTCTAAATAACTTTGCATATTTTACATTTACTTCTCTGAAAGTGTCATTTCTTCTCAAAAGAATATAAGGTCCTTCCTTGAGGGCAAGGACAGTATTTTAAATTTGTGTTCACAGTAGTTAGCACAGTGTCCAAAATAAAACAGGTACCTAAAAAATTTTGTTGAAATGAATTCTGTAACATTAATATTTTTCACAATAATTTGGATTCTTCTTTCATTCTCTTCTTAAAGGTGACCATCGAGGTGGTGTCACTGACGAAGACAATGGCCAGAAAGAATCACACTGTGGTGACTGAGTTTGTGTTCCTTGGGCTCACCAATTCTTGGTATATGCAACTTTTTATCTTTCTATTCTCTTGTGTGTTCTATGTGGCAAGCATGCTGGGAAACCTCCTAATTGTGCTTACAGTGAGTTCTGACTCTTGTTTACACTCACCCATGTACTTCCTGCTGGCCAATCTCTCCTTTATTGATCTTGGGGTTTCTTCTGTCACTTCTCCCAAGATGATATATGACCTTTTCAAAAAGCACAAAGTCATTTCATTCTCTGGCTGCATCACTCAGATGTTCTTTATTCATTTGATTGGCGGTGTTGAGATGGTCCTGCTTATAGCCATGGCCTTTGATAGATATATTGCCATATGTAAGCCTCTCCATTATCTGACTATTATGAGTCCAAGAATGTGCATTATGTTCCTGGTGGCTGCCTGGACCATTGGCCTCATCCACTCAGTGGTCCAGCTGGCTTTTGTTGTAAACCTACCCTTCTGTGGCCCTAATGAGTTGGACAGTTTTTACTGTGACCTCCCTCGGTTCATCAAACTTGCTTGCACAGACACATATAGATTGGAATTTATGGTCACTGCCAATAGTGGATTCATTTCCTTGGGCTCCTTCTTCATCTTGGTCATCTCCTACATCTTTATCCTAGTCACTGTTCAAAAGCATTCTTCAGGTGGTTCTTCCAAGGCTTTCTCCACTCTGTCAGCTCATATCACTGTGGTGGTTTTGTTTTTTGGTCCCTTGATCTTTTTCTATACCTGGCCATTCTCCACATCACATATAGATAAATTTCTTGCCATTTTTGATGCAGTTCTTACTCCTTTTCTCAATCCAGTCATTTATACACTCAGAAACAAAGAAATGAAAGTGGCAATGAAGAAAGCATGCAGTCAGCTTGCAAATTTCAAGAAAATCTCTTAAGGAACTGGAAAAGAACACTAAAACATTGAGTTTGAGTTCCTGCAAAGACTTTGAAATGACAGTAGCTAATTGGGGATATTGTTTTGGATATGGGTGGGAAGGAAGGAATGGAGGAAGGGAGGGAAAGAGAAAGAGAGAGAAAGAGAAAGAGAGAGAGAGAGTGAAAGAGAGAGAGGAGAGAGGTAATTATTAATAAGTTGCTTACATAAATATTTTAGTTGAAATAATGGATTTATGCAAGATCATCATTTGCTAGTGTGGGCAGTGCAGAGAGGGGTTTGATAATAGAAGAATTATCTTAGAAGAAAAAAGAATAATGAAGAAAATAGAGAAGAAGCAGTCAAAGGCAAGAGAGGAACAAAAAGATATCTGTGACACAAAAGAACAATGCGAAGAAAGTTTCAAGAACAAGCTGATAGTTGATAATTCGAAATGTTCTGTAATAAGGAGAGGGTTACTAGTTTTGCTTTTTCCCTAAACTCCTAACCATCTATTCCAACAAATTCTCTTTTCTTAGGTGTTGTGGAATTATCCATTCTATTATTTATTTATTTAAGATGTATTAATTTAATTAATTGATTTGATTTATTTAATTAAAATGTATTTAATTAATTATGTATTTATTTTTATTTTTATATTATATTGTGTATTATTGTGTATATATAATCTAAATATAAATTATATTAAATATTTATATTTATTTTATATTTAAATATTATTTATTTATTTAAAATAAAACAATGCCAATAATCAAGTAAGTCCAACTTTGTGCACATTTGGTTCCCACAAGGAAGTTTGTCAATCTGTTTTGGATAATCAAATATTGCTGACAAGTACATAATGTGTATGTGATTTCAATTAATTTAATGACTCTGTAAGCTACTCCTAAAGTTATCTTTTGGTTTGCATAATTTCTACTTTATATCTGATAAACTGTCATTTCTGTTCTTTGTTGCTGTGTTTATAGTTGCTTCCATGTTGTGTCACCAATTAGAGGATCCTGAACTCTTTAAGAGTCAGGACTGTGCTGTGCCCTTCTTTGCATCCTCAGTACATCTGACTGTGTGCCAGTTTGAGCTAAGCATTGGGATTCAAAGAAAGGCACAACAGTCTTGGCTCTTAAGGAGCTCAGGGTCCTCTAATAGGAGAGAAAACATGCAAGCTATGTATGAACAAGTTTTATACACACACATATGATACTAGTTAAGTCTATATATCTATAAATTGGAGAGAACAGAAGGAAGGCACTAGAATTAAGAGGGATTGGAAAAAACTTCCTCTATTTTAGTTGGCTCTTGAAGGAATTCAGGGAAGCTAGGAGCTAGAGATGAGGAGAAAGATCATTCCAGGCATTGGAAATAGCCAGCGAAAATGCTAGGAGAAGGAGGATGTTGTGTTAAATGTAAGGAATAGCAATGAGATTAGATTGTAGCATGTGGGTGGGAGAAGGGGGAGAAGGATATAATATATAAGTAGACTGGAAAAGTGGGGGAGGGAGGGTATGAAAGAGTTTCAATGCCAAATAGAGGATTTTATATTTGATACTGGAGGTGATAGGGAGCCATGGAGGGAGTTTCTTGAGTGATGTGTATATGTGTGTGTGTGTGCGTGTGTGTGTATGTGTGTGTTTGACATTGTAAGACACATGTTTTAGGGAGATCACTTTGAGAGGAAACCAACAGTTTAAGGGATGTTAGACATTGTATTCCACATCAAACTGTTTACCATTTAGCTCTTTCACTGCCTGGCATTTCTTATCTTTTACACATTCTCTAAAACTTGTGAAACACACATTTGTCCTGGGGTTTCATTATGGTATTATGAAAAATATTCATTAGACTCTGTGAGTTTTTAAATTTTTAGTCTTCTCAGTGTTCTACCTAATGCTTGCATTCAAATATCATGTCTCTTCTAAAATTCAGTACTTTTGTGAAATATTTCTTTGGTTTTCATCTTTTCCCCAAATGACCATTCTTCACTCAGCAATGATTGTATTATGATCATTATTATTTCAATAGTTCTCAGCCACATTAATGTCCTGTACAACCTCATTTTATTTAATTAGGATTTCTTCCTGGGTGTTCTCTAATGACTAGCCTGGGAGCCTTCCATTTTTTCCAGTCCCCCAACTTCCCTGTTCTTTATGTTCTGATGAGAAATTCTGTTAATCTATTTTTTGTAAAATTAAAGGTTATGATTATTATTGCCAGCTTAGAATTGTAATTTCATTGCCTCCATCATTTCCAAATCCATCTCATTGTCCTCATATGGCCTCACATATACACAACTCACTTTTTTGGTTACATAATTCAACTAAATTCAAGTCAACTGATTTCAACAAGAACTAATTGGATGCCTCCTATATGCATGGCACTGGGGGATGCTTGTTATGCAAATAAAAAATTAACTAGTTACTTCAATCACGGATTTTACATTCTATAGCAAAGATGAAGATCCATGAACTACATAGTAAGTAAATGTAAGGTATGAGCAAAATGAGAGTGAGAGTGAGCAAGGGGTTGGGGAGAGAAAGGAGAAAAAAAGAGAGAGAGAGAAAGAGAGAAAGAGAAAGAGAGAGAGAGAGAGAGAGAGAGAGAGAGAGAGAGAGAGAGAGAGAGAGAAAGAGAGAGAGAGGGAGAGAGAGGGAGAGAGAGGAAGAGACAGAAAGACACAGAGAGAAACAGAGAGAAACAGAGAGAGACAGAGACAGACAGACAGACAGAAACTAGGTGAATTAGGAAAAATAATGTAGCACAAACAAAACTAATGTAACCAAAATAGGGAGGAAAGCAGAAAACTGAGATTTATTTTTTTTATAGGAAGTATCTTTGAGTAAGGCCCAATTTCTCAAATTTATAGAGAATGGAATCAAAGTTATAAGATACCCATCAAATTGGCTAATATGAGAAAAAAGGAGATAAATGTTGCAGTGTATATAGGAAGCCTGTGACACTAAGGTTCCATTAGCAGAGTTGTGAACTGATCCAACCATTCTGGAGAGAAATTTGTAACTATGCCCAAAGGCTATACAACTCCGGTACCTTTTGACATAGCAATGTTACTACTAGGTCTATATCCCAAAGAATTTTTTTTAAAAAGTGGGAAAAAAAGACCCACATGTATAAAATATTTCCAGCAGCTCTTTTTGTTGTGGCTAAGAATTGGAAATTGAGGGAAAATCCATCAATTGGGGAATGGCTGAACAAGTTTTATTATATGATTGTAATGGACTATTACTTTTGTTGATTTCAGAAAAACCTGGAAAGACTTACACATAAACTGATACAGAGTGAAGTGCACAGAGCAAGGAGAACATGTACACAGTAACAGCAACATTGTATGATGAAGAATTGTGAATGACTTGGCTATTCTTAGCAATCCCAAAGGACTCAAGATGAAAATACTATCTGCCTCCAGAGAAAGAACTGATGTTGTCTAAAGCCTACTCTTCCTTCCTTCCTTCCTTCCTTCCTT
>JAQQSW010020440.1:0-10854 GCA_028646575.1 Pseudocheirus occidentalis | reverse complement strand
ATTGAGCCTGAAAGATTGCTTATATACCTTTTACATACGTGAGAAAATATATGTTTTTGCATAGGCTATGCAGGAAAAACAGATGGTCTTACAAAAGCACGGAAATCAGCAAAATTCATATCTATAGGCAAACATCTTAAACATCCTTTGTTTATCTGGTCAGGCTGCCCTGTTCTGTTCTGTTTAATGTTCTCCTTATCCTGTTATTCCTAAACCTAGCTGGGCTCCACAGAGTCTCGTGATCCTAAGTTGTTATTCTCATAACCTTGAGCTGTTTTTCTGCAGATTTTAGCTGGGACCCATTTTCATGGTCCCATTTTGGCCAAGAGTTTTTCTTAACTCTATGTATGCCACAGCAGGTAACTAGGAAGATGATGGTGCCATTGACAGTATTAGGAAAGTTGGGAAGAGCAGAGGCTGGATGGTAGGAATGGAAATTTTATTTCACCCTTCAAACTTTTGAACTCAGGGTTAAAAAAAAGTGAGAGGAAGTATGAAACTATGGAAAAAGCACACAAAAGCACATGTCTTTTGCGCAATTTGACTCAGAGACCAAGAATTTAAAATGTTACCTTAACTGCATGTACCCTGCTAGAGGATCTAAAGTCCAAATTCCAGCAGAGTGTGGTAGAAAGAATGCTAGACAGAATCAGGTGAAATTTAGGCTGACTGATCGGCATCAAATGCTGTCCTTAAATTTTAGTAGATCTATGATCATTTCCTCTTCTTTAAACTTCATAAAATAGTACCTTCAATACCTGAATATCTGCTATTTACACATGCTTCTATGTACTTAGTAGAATCATTATGTGAAAAGAAATATGTGTATCTTTGAGCACTGTATCATATATTTATATCTTTAGACACCAACAAGTCATCATTTTATAAAGGGGTCACCTGAGTCCATAAAAGGTCAGTGACTCATCCAGGGGCTCACAATTTACAAGTATCTGAGGCAGGATTTGAACACAGTTCTTACTGATTCTAGGTCCTGTGATTTATCCACTATGGCACATTGCTTCTCACTGTATATTCAATGGATTTATATTTCCTCAATGTGATAGAACTGCCAGAATGGGAATTACCTGTATTAACACGGACTGAAGTTTTGCCATTTATTCCTTAGGACCTAAGTCTTAGGTATTTGCCAGAGGAATAGAGACATCCTGTAATTTGTGCAGGGCCAAATAGTAGTAGTAAGAGTTAAAACCAATATTTCAACCCAGGTTTCTCTCTACTCTCATACCAATAACTATGAGGCACTACCTCTGAAGTACTATATACATGTGAGTTATTTTTATGATGTAGATTCTAGAAAAGAATGAGTCAGAACTAGCCCACTCAGCTAGACTCTATGACTCTCTGGGGAGCACTCACTGTGGTAACTGGTGTAAGGTTAGCTAGACACACTTCATGGCAGCTACTGCACCATAGGAGCAGGCAAATGGGCTAAAATAAATCTTAAGAAGGCTATTCTCTCAGTGTTTATGTCAGAGGGAGTTGGAAGATGGAGAGTATGTCCCTTGTTAGAAGGAGATATATTATTTCTATAAGAGGCAGTAGCCTTCTGCTGAAGCCAGAGTGCTTGGTACAAATCTGAAATGTGGCCAGGGTCAGAGAAAGGACTGAAGTTGGCAGCATGTATGACTGCTGATTTTCAGGATGGTGCAGCTGCTATGACTGCATTCCCCAGCCCCATGACAGTTTGAGAGTACAGGAAAAAATTGGCTTAGCTAAAAGGCATGGAATCTGTTAGCTCAAAGTGGTTATTTTTCTCTCACACTAGGTGTTGAGATGTTGTTTTGGATAACAAGAAAAGTTTCTTTAAAGCCTCTCTCTCTCAGTGATTATACAGCAGAATTGTAACTTCTGGCAGTAACAGAGAATACCAAAGACTGCTGAAGAATCCTCTCACCTTCTTTGGAGTAAAAAGAAAAGGATTAAAGAATGCACTGGTGGTACTGCTGTGGGAGTGATGGTGATGATATTAAATTGATAATGAATAATAAGATTATAGTCAACTAGCTACTCATGTACCCTAATCCTTTTAACATTAGATCCTTATTGTGCTTTTCCTTCCATTAGTTTTAGAGTGTATTATCTCTGGAAGTTTGTATTTTCCTGAAAATACAGCATTTGTCAGAGTTAGAAAAACAAATTTCTATGTTCTGTACTTGTTTACTTAAGCATATATTTTAGGTAACAGCAGCAGTGTTTTTCCCCCCTCAGCTCTTACATTTGCATAGTGTTTCTAACTCAGAAGTTTATTCAAGAATGACAAAACTTATATAGGCATATTTTTTAACTAGAGTGGTGGTGACTGCTATCTGCAATCAGTTGGTCATAGCCAAGTTTTGATTCTTTCCTATGTTTTCTGTGACTTTTCTCAAAAAAGGTTTCAAAACTCCCAAGTGGAAAGACATATTTTGGTTAATGAGGTTCTTTTTAAGCTGTATCTTGTCTTTACCATTGATGCCTCTATTGCTCATTTAAATGGATAGTGATTTTCCATTTCTGATATGCATTTCCTGTAGAAAGGATACTTTCATTTTGTCAAGCAAAGAACATATCAGATTTGGAGTTCTGAATAAAACACATTTTATTCTTGAATCTCTAGTTATTCTCTGCACAATTTCCAGAAAATGGCAGTTCCTTTATGCCTCTGTGTTCTAAAATGTAAACAGAATAGCAATGACTGTTCACTAAAATAAGGCATATGAAACAAAATATAAAGGATAAAAAGATAAATCCTGCATTGTTTTCATACCCTGGGAATAAAGGAACCATATAAATTATATGATTATAGATTTATAGCTGGAAGGAACCTTAAAGAATATCAAACAAAACCTCATTTTTACAGATGAAAAAACAAGCCAAGGAGAGATTTAAATGTCTTTCCCATAGTCACATACCAAGTAAGAGTAGGAGGTGGCATGAAAACCTAGGTCTTTCTGGCCCAAACTGTTAATATTTTAAATATATAAAACTGTAACATTTCTTCTGCCTAGCATAATGTTTCGTTATGGAGTAGAATTGACCATAGGTTTCTGAAGTCTATGTCATTAAAGAAATGGTACTGTGAAGGCCTACTGACCTATGGGACAAGGGAAATCTTTTGAGTGTTGACATATATTATGTACCATGCAGCTCTCGTGTGGGTTTGGTGTAACAAAGTTCAGAAAGCTCACCATCTGCTTTGTGCTTTGTACTTCTCCAGTTAATAAACTGATTAAGTATGGATTAGTAGGTGAAGTGTGTATCCTGATGAAATTACAAATCCTTGAAACACTGAAGTACATGCCTCTAAACATAATGATTTTTAAGCTCATTTATTTATGTTCATTTGTGGGAAAATGTCATGTTCTTTTTCTATAGATTAAGATATTTTAGGCACCAAAACCCTTGAATTTGAACCCCAAATTGGTCTAGCTGGCTAAACAGTAATAGAATTTATTAGCCATAAGGACTTGATTTTTCCATCAGACAGGACCCAAGGTTATAATTTTATTCATTAAACTACAAGGAACCTTAATATCCTATAGGCAAGAATAGATTTGGTAACAGTTGTTCATCTTGAGGAAATGACCTCCATTTATGCATACATTTAGATTTATTATTGTGTGCAGTCAAAGTATTTCACTTAGAAGTAGTAATATAAACACAGGTGTGGTTCCTTGGACTTGCCCCTTTACATTATTATAGGTAGGGAATGATAGAGTAAAATAATCAAAAGAACCATTTGGCTAAGATATTTGCAGGCTGCATCAGTGTGATTGCAGAGGTCTGGGGTGTCTGTCATCATTTTCCCCTGTGAAGGAGTTCTTTTCTTTGACTGAGAATATTCCTCACAGGAAAAAGCAAACACTACAACAACAAACAGAACAGAATGTTCCATTTGTCATGTCCCATTGTGTCGATATGTTACTTTTAGTCATTTTCCTGGAGGTTCATACACAACTAGCATAGTAGGTGATGAGGTAGAAGAGTGGAACAAGTGGGACTTGAGATAGGAGATAAGACCTCTATGTGAACAGACAGAAAAGTGACAGTGAAGATACTGACCTTCACCCTCCCGCCCAACACTTTTCCCTGTCAAAAATTGATCCTGCCTAGTGGTTGAGTAGGGAAATGATCTGGATACAAATGACACTACGAGGGTTAAGAGTTGCTTTGCCAGTACTTTGTAAAGCCCTTAATTTATTCTGTAACATGAAGGTGACCTTAAGTCCTTTCCCCCACATGTTGAACCTGTACTAAAAGAATTGCTTTTGTCTCCCTTATTGGGTGTTCCCTGGGTCCTTTAATTTTTTTTGAGGGGGGAAAGGCAAGGCAATTGGGGTTCAGTGACTTGTCCAAGATCACGTTGCTAGTTCCGTGTTTGAGGTCAAATTTGAACTCAAATCCTCCTGATTTCAGGGTTGGTGTTCTAATCTCTGCACCATCTAGCTGTCCCATGAGTCCTTTATTTCTTAAACTATATCCTCCTACCCTGATTTTAAATCCCTAAACCATAAAAAAAATCCCCTTTGTCTCTTTCACCTGTTCTGTATTTAAGCTTTAAGCTCCATAAAAACCTTCTAAAACGACATCATCATTCTGACACCTCTATATAAGTGTAACTCCCCCAAGTATCAGGGCCTTACTTAGCTTTCTTGCTAAGGAGGCCTGTGATGCTTTTTTTGCAAGGAAAAAAAATCCTCCCATTGGCACAAAGAGGAAGTCTAAGTAAATTTTTTCACACTTGACCCAGTTCTCCCAATCCTAAAGCATAACAGTAGTGACATAGTGACTTCATGGAAGCTGCTCACCTTCTGAGGTGAATCACAAAATCAGTTTTAGCATCATAAGGGTTCTTAGAGATTATCAAGTACTACCCTCTCATTTTGATAAATGAGCAAACTAAGGCACATGGCAATTAAATGACTGGCATAGGGTATCATACCTAGCAGATTTTTGAGCTAAAATTTAAACTTGGGTCAGGTAGATGATGCAATGAATATAGGAATAAGCTTGGAATCAGAAAGACTTATCTTCATGAGTTCTTGAGAAACTTGCTCACTATAAACAAAGAAGAATACCGTTGTGAAGTCAGGAAAGCTTTCATTTTATTTTAGTCAGTTATTCTACATTCCTAGTGAATGGGTCCCTCGGGAAAGGAGTGCACATTTGCTCAAACAAATGGAATGCTTTTTATGCTGTTCGCAATTTGAATTCCCTGCCCCCTCCTTGCTCTCCATTGGCTAGATCCAACCTCCTGAATCTCCCACTTCATGTCCCCCTCAAACAGCTAGCTAAGCAAGCCTACAAGCTTCTGACCTTTTGCCTGGTTCTGGTCTCTTATTAAAACCAGTTACTCTGCGGTCTCTCAAAGCTGGGAGGAACTTTAATCCCGTGAAAGAGAATTCCTTTGCTTTTCACAAGTTCAAATCCAGTCTCAGGCACTTACTGACTATATGACCCTAGTCAAGCCATTTACCCTTGTTTGCCTCAGATTTCTCATCTGTAAAAGGAGCTTTAGAAGGAAATAGAAAACCGCTCTGCTATCTTTGACAAGGAAATCCCAAATGGAGCCAGGAAGAGAAGGACATAACTGAAAATAACAGAATAAGGAAAACAAATATGGTCCTCTCAATGGATTGTGGGAATGGCAGTAGAAGTAACTTTTCTTCTTTATTTACTATTGAGGACCACAGGCTAGTGGCACCCTGACCTTGATGGCTGAATAAACCCCTTTAGGTGAAGGGCTTGCTGCCAGACCTGGATCTGCTTCCCATCCCCCAGGGAAGAATTCAAGCACACAGGTGTGAGGATGGGATCTTTGAGATAAAGTGGGTTGTTTACACCCCGGGCCTAGCGTATCAGCAAGCACCCTAGCATACCCGGGATGGCTGCTAGCACATGTCCTTAGATCTGCTTTTCTAAAGGAAAACAACTCAAAATGGGTTAACAATCTTACTTTAATCAATCAAACATCTATTGTTTACCTAGTTCAGGGGGAAAAAGTCAGCACCCTGAACTTCAGATGATACCAACAGAATACAAGCAAGTTATAAGCAGAAGTTACAAGCAGACAAAGAAACAGATTAGCAAACAGGGTTCCAACCGTCTGACCATTACATCCATACCTAGTCAGTTACCAGAGAGAGAAGCACTAACATCTGGGTTTTCAAAGCCGAGTGCTTCAATGGCTTCCCAGAGTCTCATCTGGCCAAATCACACAACTCTTTCCAAAGTGAGCCCCAAAGCAAAACCTCCCATTAGCAGTATATATAGCCTTCTCCTGGATCAGAGAATGTCACAGCCCTCTTGACCCAGTGCCCAATCACAAAGTAACAAGATGTGGGTATTCCTGAAGAAAAAGCCTCCTGCCACAGGCTCTGTGTGTTCATATTAAGCCTATTAAGGGGCAGAGTATATTTTCAAATCAGGGAAGGTTCTCAGAGACACTTAAGCCTATCAAAGGGCTTAGGGCTAGGGAAGATCTTCAGATTCCCATAACACCTGGGAACACTGTAGGGCATGATGTCCCTAAGGAAAAGCCATTAGGAAGCATCCTATAAAAGGCTTACACTTAAGACAATAAGGAGACTGCTATTTTCAGCTCTTTGAGTCCCTGTCTCTTTTAACTCAGTCTCTGGGCAGATAACTCTATCAGTCCTTCTGGAGAATAGCAGGGCTCCCAACTACAGCAGGGCTCCCCACATTTTCTCAACTCTGCCATGGAAGGCAGCGTTCCTCTAACTTGGTCTGCCACCATTTACAATATTTGAGAAATCACAAATCTACATCAAGTAAAATTGATTGTGATCTGTCATACTGTCTGATGGCCTCTCACATAAGGCACCAACATCACAATTTTAAAGCATTTGTAAAGCTGGAGAAACAGACCAGTTTATAGATCCAAAAGGAATATAGGAGACTGCCACATTATGTACTTTCTCATCATCTACTTAAAATTGAGCTATTTCTTGTATCAATTTCTTATCAAATCTTCATAAATAATGAGAGCAAAAGGAAGGTGCCTTTGACCAAACTTCAAGAGTGACAACAACTGATGGAAATCTATCATATTTCTAAGACTTCCAAGGTTATTCTTCTTTATTCCTTATTTAAATCAGGAGATTTATTTTATGTTTCTCATGTTTATGTAAAGCATCATGGCAAGCACTGATGCAATTAAAATGAAAGAGACAATATAACCCCTGCTCTCAAAGAACTTACAATAGAACCAAAACAAAACACCTCTGTACAGGCCCTTTAGGCCTTCACTTCAAGCCTTCAAGCCTTGCACGGCCAGACATCTGACCTTGGTCAGTGTGTCCTTGCAAACATGGGAGAAACCTGGCGCATGTCCCAGAGGCATCTGGGAGTATACTTTGCCTCAGACCCCACATCCTGTTTACCAAGAACTCAGTATTCCATTTCTCATGGGAAACTAGTGCCTTGGGGGACAAAGGGTACGTAGGCATTGAGCATGAACCATCAATGAAGGAGCGCTCCCAGCCAATTAGGTCCCTGTTGCTAAGGCACAGGACAGGAGGCAGACTGAAGGTTGATAAAAGGTAGAGAGTTCTGAGGGAAGAGGGGCATACAATGGCACAGATTGGGATGTAATAAAGAGACCTTTGCTACTTCACCAGGATGTGTCTGGCTAGTCTGTCTAATCTGGAGCTTCCCGAAGAGCCGTAGAAGTAGCTGAGGTTGAGTGCGCACATAAAGTAGGTGATTTGGGGATCCCTTAGTCTTGGCGGGACCAGGCACCCCTCTAATTTCATCTAAAAAATTAAATGCAATCATGATGAATAATCTAAACATGAGTTCAAAAATGAACTCTACACATACAAAACAAAGGAGACACATTTAGGCATCAGTATTTGAAAAAGATTTGAGGATTTTGTGGATTGCGATCTCTACATGAATTAAGGTGCAATGTTGCAATAAAAAGAAAAGAAAGAGAGCATGCAGTTTGGGGCTGCATGAGGAACGGAATAACTTCTAAGCATAAAGAGGTGATGATCCCTCTGTACTTTGCCTGGGTCAACTCAAATCTAGAAATATTATATTCCATTCTAGATGCTAGTTTAAGAAGGGCATTTATAAACTGGAATACCCAGATAAAACCAAGCACTTTGTTGAAACTCTTTTAGTCCATTTCTTATGAGTATTAATTGAACGATGTTAGAATCATAGGATCAGAGATTTATGAATAGAAAGGAACTTAGAAGCCTTTGATCTAATACTCTCATTTATGGTTAAAGAAACTGAAAAATGGGGAATGGCACAAGAAAGGTTTAAGTTGTCCTAAACAGAGTGGAAGGTATGAAAAGACATGTTTAAAATCAAAATTAGTGGGGTGGGGGGGGGAGTCCTAACAAATAAAGCTCTCCAAAAATGTAATGGATTATCACAGGAGGTCATGAGTTTCCTCTTACTCGAGAGCTTTTTTTAGAAGCTAAGTACTGGTACAATATATAGTATTTAAAAAAAATATTCTTTTTCAGAAATGGAATAGGACGAGTAACTGTGAAGGTTCCTTTCACTGTCTGTGATTATGGGAATGCTAAAGACACATTCAGAAGTCAGTGAGTAGACCAGGCAGAATGAAGTGAGTGAGTTCTTTTTTGCATAATATTTTATTTCCCCCCCCCAATTACTTTTAAAAACATTTCTTCATCTTAATTTTAACATTTTAAGTTCTAAATTCTCTCCCTCCATCTCCTCCCCTCATTGAAAAGTCAAACACTTTGACACAGGTTATACATGTCCAGTCACACAAAAGAAATTTCCTTTTTGCAAAAGAAACTGGGCCAAAAAATCCCTAGAAAACAAAGAAAAAAGCATGCTTTGATCTGTAGTAAGGCTCCCTTACTTCATTAGTTGTCTGAAAAAGATATGTGAATTTTAGTGGATTGTAACTTCTATATGAACTAAAAGTGTGATGTTGCAATAAAAAGAAAACAAAAAGAGAATGCTGTTTTGGAGTTCTTTCTCTAGAGATGGATAATATTTTTTCATAAATTCTTCAGAATTGTCTTGGGTTATTGTATTGCTGAGAATAGCAAAGACATTGACAGTTGATCATCATACAATATTGCTATTACTGTACGTAATATTCTCCTGGTTGTGCTAATTTCATTTTGCTTCAGTATATATACATCTTTCCAGATTTTTATGAGAATGTCCTGCTCATCATTTCTTATAGCACAATAGCAATTCATGACAATTGTATGCAATAACATATTCAGTATCCACCAATTGATGGAAATCCCCTCAATTTCCAGTTCTTTGCTGATGTGGATACAAAGGTACCCTAAGAGTTGAGTTGCTCTTTCACTGATTTTTTCTCTAAACTTAAGGCACCCTAAAGTCTCTTATCATCATCTTGAAATACCACACAATTTCACCCTGATCCTGGACCATAAAAATCCTTGTTTCACCCCATCCTAGGTCATAAAATTTCCCCCTGTCTCCCTTGTCTTGTGTCATCTATCTTCCTCATCCTGTCCCCAAATCTCCAACTCCCATTAGAAACCCTAAAATTTATGTCAATATACTGCAGGCTGTATAACTTTCTGTGTATAAGTCTGGTTCTTTACCTATATTAGAGACTTTGTTTAGCTTCTTGCTAAATCTCAGGCCTGCTGCTTTTCCTCCCCTTAGTTGGGAGAAAATAGTCTTAAAGAATTCCTTCACACCTGAACCTGTTCAATTCACTCTGACCTTGTAATTTGCCACCACTAAAAAAGCTACTACAAACAGTTTTGTACATATAGGTCCTTTTCTTTTTTGTTTATTATTTCTTTAGGATCAAGATATACTAATGATATTGCTTTGTCAATGGGTATGTGTAATGCCAAGCAAAGGCAACTTCCAAGGTTCAGATCACCAGCATAGCAAACCCTATTTATTAAGCAAACATTCCCAGAACAGAGAAAGTCAAAATACAGTATAACTCACTCATTTAGCAAGTAAGTTCTCAATTCATAGGCAAAGTACCAAAGTCCAAGTATTCCACCCCTGGATCAATAGTCAAAGTAGCCCACTGGACACTACTGAATTATAATACCATCCATTAACACCAAACACTTTCTCAAAAGGTGCAGGAGAGCACAAAAGGCCATCCACCCTTAAGCTATAGCAAGGTTAAGATATCATCTCAGCATGAAAAACCCAAGGAAAGGCTCTTCTTTCATCTTGACTCAGGGCAAGCCCTCATAAATCTCAGTTCCTGGGGAGACAAGACTCAACAAAGCTATATCCAATGTCCTCATCAAGTCACTCTCTTCCTGTAGCACAGTCCCAGAATCCCTGAAAACATCAGCAAGGCCTCTTCCAGTATTTCTATAAACATGCAATGTTGGGGGCCAAGACTTTCTTGGGTCTTGGCATACTAGCTCCCTAGTTCTACAAGGTCATTAGGCAGATTTGCAAGGAAAGTATAATCTTGTTGGGTAGATGCTCTCATTGTTTTGGTGAATATCTAAGGAAAGTACTGAAAGTTAATTTGCAAGTCCTGATTGGGACTCTCGTTTTTGTTGTGCCTCCAGGAGGAGGTTCCAGGATAAAGATCTTAATGAATGATTAGCCCTGGGCTAAGGTAGGGGAATGTGGAGACCCAAGTCATGTAATCACCCCTGAAATAAGGAATATAAACTCTATGATTTTCTTGTACCTTTGGCTCTGTATGAGATGGTTCTGCAATAAAGAGACTATGGAATATATTCCCATCTCTCTTCCCCTTTTCTTATTCAGCTAGAAGCTTTCTCTCACTTTCTCTTTATTTCTCTCAGCTGGTAGCTAGGCCCAGGCTGTACTGGCCGCAGCAATGGCACCCGAACGTAGGGCTTCAGGATG
>JAQQSW010020439.1:0-10854 GCA_028646575.1 Pseudocheirus occidentalis | reverse complement strand
GACTCTCATTAACTCCAGAGTGTGATAGCCTGACTAGCCTCACTGAGGGTTGTCTCCAAAACAACAGCTTTGTTCTTAAGATTGGGAAAGAGATTGTGGAACCCTTTCCAAAGGTACAACTACAAACCTACCCATGAAAGCAAAGATTGTTTCATTGAAGCTGAAGAATGACTCAGAGAACATACTTTCAGGGGCAAACATGGCAAATACTGTATGTAACTAAACTAAAATGCTTGGAACATTTTTAAGCAAATCAACACTATAATGAAGTAAATTCAGATTTTTCTGAAAATATAAGATAAATCTTTATGGAATTCATGACTATAGCGAGAAATGAACTTTTTTAATCACTTAAGAATCTGAGTATAACTTAATAAAAATCTGTCCTGCTTTCTCCAGTCCCAACAAAGGCTTGCCTATTATTTGTTGTTGAACACTTCATTTAGAGTCAGTAGCCAACTATTCATCCTTTTAAAAAGATCTAATAGACATTTACAAAATGACTCTTTCAAAATGTCATTATCTAATTACACTAATTTGGCTATGCTACAGAGCTATGTATTAGCATGGAGTAAACAAAAAAACTACAGTAATACATCCTAGAGTTCTGGGAGATATTTCCAAAGTCTATTTAAAGAAAAAGCAAACATCTCCAGGATTAACTTGTATTGCCAATAGGAAGTTTGACAACCCTGACAGCACTTATAATCTCTCCCTCTCCCTCTCCCTGCTTCCTTTCCTCCCTCCCTCCCTCTCTCTTCTCTCTCTCTCTCTCTCTCTCTCACTCTCTCCCTCCCCACTCTCTCTTTCTCTTTCTCTCACTTGCTCACTTACTCTCTCCCCACCTCTCTCTCACTTTTTCTCCCGTATCTCTTGCTCTCCCTCAGATTATTATAGGAGAGTGATATACATACATATATATATATATATATATATCTGTATACGCACACACACACACACATATATATATATTTGTGTATATATGCATAGACAGTTAATAAATATTGACATATTAAATAGAAGACTTCAGAGCTCAGAAGTTTGTCCCTGAAAACAAAACAACTCTTCAGTTTAGCTCTGGCTTTCTTTATTACCTTTCAGGACTAATATCTTCTGAGTATTGTTCTCAGTCAAATTCCCTTTCCAGCTTGAGTAGTTTAGTTTCACTGTTGATTCCTCCTGTAAATGTTAGCAGCTCAGAGTTCTACTATCTTTTCATATATAATACCCCAAGGCCCTAAACCTCAAAAGAAATTTGAAGTTCAAAGTGTACATATTTTAAAATCTAATAATTCTCTAGTAAAAAAAAACAGAAAAAGAAAAGAAAAAAAGCTCCTTCAAATGAGTGGGGGGAAACTAAGTTATTTACACTCATTTTTAATCTATAATTATGTTGGAATGATGTGCTGATTTGTCATCTTTCAGGTTCAAGAATGTTCCAGTTTTACATATGTCATTAATAGACCTGAAGAATGTATGGCCAAGTGGGTAGTAAGGACAGTTAATAGGGGATTTAGGAGAAAAGAATAGAAAGCCTAAAAAGGAGAGTGAAACTCATACCACATAAAATAATTCCCTTAGTGTGCTCTATAAAATCTGCCACATAGCTTTGATGATTTTCCTTAATTATCAAGACATCTTCATCAGAGATACTAACTAATGAAGTAACAGAATGTATAATAACATAATTTGAATAACTCCATAATCCCAAATAAACCAGAAAAGCCCTAACCTGAATCATAATTTTATCTGATCAAATTATTTCAGTTGTTGGATTTATAAGTCTGAAAGATAGTCCTACACAGCAAACACAAACATGCAAATTAAAACTTTAGGAGAATTTCTTCAGTCTCCCTTCTGCAGGAATAGAGCAACAGGAGTGTTCAAATCTCAGCAGGATCATCAAATTAGTCCAATTCATCCTGTTGCTTTTTCAAAATCATATTGATTACATGCAGCAGAAAATAACTTGGCTATCCTGCATCCCTCTACTATCAAAAGCATCAGTTGTTTAAATGAACACATTTCTCTTTGATGCTGCCCATCTTTCCTTTTCCTACTTCCATTTCTCCAGAATTTTTCTTTTGCTCTGCTTCAACTGTGACTTCCTGATGCTTTCCGGAGACACTTAAGGAAATCTTGTCCATCTTTCACACCACACATTCTTACTTTTATGACTATATTTCCTCTGGTATAAGATATCTCTATCCATTTGTACTTCAGGTCAGGAATACTTAAATTCCATGGATTTCCAAGAGAGCACAGATGGATTTCAGGGGGTACATAAAGTTGAACAGTTAATGTATAACTTGTATAATATTACAACTTTATTTCCATATACTTGGTTTGCAGCTGCAATGCTTTTTGTTTCATGCATTTAAAAAGACCTTGTCCTGAGAAGAAGTCCCTAGGTTTCATCAGACTGCAAAAGACATATATATATATATATATATATATATATATATATATATATATAACACAAAGAAGGGAAAGAACTCCAGATTTGGATCAACACATTTTGAACACCTTCTTTGTTCTCAAATATTAAGTTGAAAGTAACAACTGAATTACAACCAACAATTAGCTCTTGGACTTTCTACACAATGATATGTGGTTTTAGACTGGTGGGACTAGGATAGGCAAAATCTGAAAGAGACAAGTGCATATATATATATATATATATATATATATATATATATGTATAGATAGATAGATAGATAGATAGATAGATAGATAGATAGATACATTTTTTACTTTCATCAATACTATTTCCAGTATCTTTCCTCTTTTGCTACATCCGCTTGTAGGAGAAAGCCCCCAAACCATCTCTTAACTCAAGCCATACCTTTAGGCTGACTTTCCTTTATCCTCTTTCCTGATAGACATAGTTGCTTTTTGTTCCATTCTTCCAGGGATTCTACTACTCATTTCAAATCAAATCTGCTGAAGTAATATAGACTAAGTGATTACAACACTGCAATGCAAGGTGATGGGGAACAAAGACAAACTCTAAAATCCTTCAAGGAGATGAGTCATTGAAGGGAAAGTTCAGTAGGGACAACGCTTAAAACCTTGGGTTTTTCTTTTCTTCCATTTGAACCAATATAGTAGCTATGAAGTAGTACCTCAGAGTTGTTTTTAAATTGTATTTCTTTAATCAATACTGATTTGGAGCATTTTTCATATAGCTTTGATCACTTTATCTCAAAACTTTCTCTTCAGTTATGGTACATGAGTCTAAGAAAATACTACTGTGCTATAAGAAATATTGAGGTAGAAGCAGGAAAACTCCATGGCTTGCCCCATACCTACTTCAAATGTCTCTAAAATATGACTCTAAACAGATTTTTGAGCTGCAGAACCCACAAAGTGACAGAGAGAAACAAATCTCTGGCTGAAGGTAGCCTGGCAGGCAGACAAGAAGGGTCTATTCCAGCATGCTGGGAGCCAAGCCCAGGAGAGCCCAGCCCCTCATGAGCCTGTAGTTTTAGCCCCAGGGTGGCCCGGACCAGCAGGAGCTAGAACAGACTTCTGGAGAAGCTGCAGCAGTTTCCAGAAATATTAACCCACAAATGCTGAAGACAAAGTAAAAGGTCATTGGAACTCAATTGGAAATGGGAGGGATAATCCATTACCCTTCAATTTGCATTCAGAGGGGTAATCTCTCTTCTTTTACCTGCCTAGATCTCGAGTGCAGTCTTGGTGGTGATCCTGAGGTGTGAGATCAGTGAGTGAGAGCTGGTAGGGGCTATAGAAACAGCACCCCCTTAATAGCACCTGCAGCTGCCAAAACCCCAGTGATTTCGGCCTAAGCTCTCCCCTCTGGAAGCAGAGTTCTACTGTGGCAAAAAGGTCAAAAGTCAAGTGACTGAGTGGCAACATGAACAAGCAAAGCAAGCAAAGCTAGCACAGCAATCCAACTTCGGTTCCTTTGGGGGGTACAAAAAGGATCAAAGCATGGAATGGGAGGAAGACAATAAAGTCAGAAAAGTCCTAGGAATATTATAACCAGGTTCCAGAGTTCCAAGATCAAGGAGAAAACATTATGAGCAGCCAAGAAAAAACAATTTGAATATTGTGGAAACATAATCAGGATCACACAGGATCTAGTAGCTTCTATATTAAGGGATCAAAGGGCTTAGAATATGATATTACTGAGGTTAAAGGATCTAGGATTAAAACGAAGAATCACCTACCCAGCAAAATAGAGTATAATTTTTCAGGGAAAAATATAGTCATATATATATACACATAACTGTTGTGTTATTTGTATTATTATTATTATTTACATGCAACTGGGAAATAAGATTTATAGGCAGTGGAGTATGAAGATCCATCTTACCCTACCAGAAAGTCAGAGGGGGTATGGGGGAGGATATAGGAGAGAGTAGATTGGGGGAGGGGTTATACAGTGGGATGGCTGTTTTGGTTTGGTGAGTAGGAGAAAGATGGGGAGAAAAATTTTAACTCAAAATCTTGTGGAAATGAATGATGTAAACTAAAAATAAACATTAAATTTAATTTCACAAAAACAGAGGAAAAAAATATGGAGCAGGTGGATTTCAGGAAAAACCTGGAAAGACTTACATGAATTGATGCCAGTGAAGTGAGCAAAACCAGGAGAAAATTGTACATGGTAACAGCATCATCAGACAGTGATCAACTATGACAGACATCTCTTGTCAGCAATACAATGATTGAAGACAATTCCCAAAACTTCATGATGAAAAATGCTATCCACGTGCAGATCAAAGCATATTCTTTTCACTTTTTGTTGTTTTTTCTCACTCCTGGTTTTTTCATTTTGTTCTGATTTTTCTTTCACAACATGACTAATGTAGAAATATGTTTAATATGGTTGTACAAGTATAACCTATGTCAGATTGCTTGCTATCTTGGGGAAGGGGAGGGAAGGCAATGTGGGAGAAAAAAAATAGTACTCAAAATGTTATAAAAGTAAATGTTGGGGGCGGCTAGATGGCGCAGTGAATAGAGCACCGGCCCTGGAGTCAGGAGTACCTGAGTTCAAATCCGGCCTCAGACACTTGACACACACAAAAAGACTAGCCGTGTGACCTTGGGCAAGTCACTTAACCCCAACTGCCCTCCAAAAAAAGCAAAAAAAAAAAAAGTAAATGTTGAAAACTATCTTTATATGTAATTGGGAAGATGTTATTAAATTTAAAAAACTGCTTCTTCATGCACATTTGAACATTTATTAGTTGAGGAATGGCTCTTGTTTTTGAGATTTGACTCACTTCTCCATATATTTGATAAATATGATAAAATAAATAAAAATTTAAAAAGAAATATATCAGAGATCTGTTATATTTTTTCACAGTTATTGTTACTGTGGATTTCCTTCCATTTCATTTCCCCCATTTATTCTACTCTCTTTCCTTTCACCATGACCACCCTCAAAACGTTTTGCTTCTGAGCATCACTTCCACCTTCCCTTCTATCATCCCTGTCCTCTTTTTTTATCCCTGCTTTCCTGTAGCACAAGATAGATTTCTATACCCAACTGAGTGTGTATGTGATACTCCTTTTGAACCAATTCTGAGTGTAAAACTCAAGTGCCCTTCACTCCACATTCCTCATGGCCTCCCTCCCCCCACACTATTAAGAACTCTTTGGTCCCTTTTATACTCCATTCTACCTTTCCCTTTCCTCTTCTCTCAGTTCATTCCTCTTTTCCCCTTTTTTATTTTTTAGGAATGCCATCACATTCAACTCAGAATCCTGTCCTCTGTCTCTGTATACTCCTTCTGTCTTCCCTAATAATGAGAAAGTTCTTAGGATTACAAATATCTTGTTTCAATATAGGAATACAAACAGTTTAACTTTTTTGAATCCCTTGTGATTTCTCTTTCCTGCTTATCTTTTTTGCTTCTCTTGAGTCTTGTGTTTGAAAGTCAAATTTTCCATTCAGCTCTGGTCTTTCCAATAGTTCTGTTTTTCATTGAATTTCCATTCCCTTCACCTCCCCCCTTTCCCCCAGAATTATACTCAGGTGATTCTTCACTGTAATCCTATCTCTTTTGCCCTCCAGAATATCTTATTCTAAGCTCACCCAATTTTTAATGTAGAAGCTACTAAATCCTCTACAATCCTGTCTGTTGTTCTTTGATATTTAAATCAATTTTTTCATGTTTCCTTGCAATATTTTCTCCTTGAACTGGGAGCTCTGGAATTTGGGTATAGTATTTGGGTGAGTTTTCATTTGGGGATCTTTTTTTTTTAGGAGGAGATCAGTGGACTCTTTTAATTGCTATTTCACCCTTTGTTTCTAGGATATCAGGGCAGTTTTCCTGATAATTTCTTGAAATGCTAAGCTCTTTTTTTTACTGTAGCTTTCAGGTAGACCAATGATTCTTAAATTATCTCTCCAAAGGAAAAACAAAACAAAACAAAAACAAAAACTTCAGAAGATCATAAACTTGGAGTTGGAAAGGACCTTAGATATGATCAAGTCATAGATTAATAATTACATCCTTATGGGGGTGGCTAGGTGGCACAGTGAATAGAACACCAGCCTGGAGTCAGGAGGACCTGAGTTCAAATCCGGCCTCAAACACTTCACACACGCGCACACACACACACACACACACACACAAAAAAAAAACTAGCTGTGTGACCTTGGGTAAGTCACTTAACCCCAATTGCCCTCCAAAAAGCCAAAATAAAAATGATTACATCCTTAGATTTAATGAAGAGATGAGGAAATTGAGGCCTGGAAAGATTAAGTGACTTTAAATAGAAGAGCCAGATTTAAACCCAGATTCTCTGATTCATAACTAGGCAGTCTTGAGATACTATTCTGTCCCTCATGCTTTTTATTGTCAAACTCCTCGAGAGAATAGACATCTAATGGTGTAACTACTTTCAATTTGGCTTTCATCCTGACTGAGTCATGGAAGCTACTTTCCAAAGATTATTATTTCCAATGAAGTTTTCTCACTCCTCATTGACAATCTTAATGAATTTTTCCTTTTGGATTTTCTCCCCTTTTGACTTCTCTTCTATTTATTTGACCATTCCTTCTTTACCGCCATCATTATTTGTTCTTGAAACTCCCTGAATGTAGATGTGTCCTAGTGTTCTTTCTCTCTCTGGCACATGTCTTCCTACTCTCTCTCTCAGAAATATTGTCTAATTTCATAGTTGGAATTATGACCTCTATGCTAGTGACTCACTAATCGATATAACCATGTAAGAACTCTCTCCACATCTAGATCAACATTTCCAACAATGTATTCACCATCTCCACGTAGATGTCCCCTTAATACTCCAAATTCTTCATAGGAAAACCAATTAAATTCCTTTCCCCAAGACCATCTTTGTTAAGACCACCATTATTTACCTAATTACACATGTGTAATGGGAATGGAAATTTGAAGCTCTTCTCTGCCTTTTAACAGTCCTAGAGGGGAGTTTGAAGCTTCCCTGCTTTGAAAGTAAACTCTTGGCCCTAGAGCCCACAGGAAGCTTCCTTGATGGGAAAATAATCTCTACCCCCAATAGGATGAATGTAGGCACATGGATCTTGTGGTGGGAGGAGTTTGCTGGGGAGAAGCAGAGCCCATAGGAAACTGGTTCTGAGCTAGACAGCTAGATAGAAACAGTTGGGGAGAGAGGAGCTCAGGAAGGAGATAGAATTTTGGGTGTAAATATTGATCTCCTATTGGTTTGTGGGAAGGCTAAAGGATAGCATGGCTCTCAGCATTATTATGGTTTCTGAAAATCTTTGGTACTTTAATGGAATTTGCTTACTGGTTTTGGGATTATGTTTTCTGGCGTCTAAATAAATCCTTCAGTTTTATCCTCTATATGGAGAGTTTGGCATATTTTGTGATTGAACATCATGTGATACTTTTAGTCATGTTCTTTATCATGATTGTGGATGCTGTAAATATTACATTGGCACTACAACATGCCAAAAAATCCAAGTCATTTTTAATTCATCATTCCTAAAATCCTGTAACTAGTCATCTACAATGTAGTATTTTTCTTAATTACCAAAATTGGTTACAGCCTCCCTTTCTGCTCTACTCTCCCTGCCAACAGCTGTGGTCCAGATCTTGTTACTTTGTACTAAGAATATGGCAATTGCTTCCTAATTTACCACTAACCTACACTGGCTTGTAGTGCCTCCCTCTCTAACTCATGTCTCTCTCAGATTATTATGTGATTTTTGTAAAGATCTCCCCATGGTAATTTTTTTTCTCTTCAAAGTCCTTCAGTCTTTTCCTATTGTCTATCAAATAGATTATGCATTAATTAGAACAATAAGTCCCACCTTATTTCAGCCTTGATATCTTCACTGAGAACACATCTCAATCCATCAATGGCATGTAATTGAAAGAGTTTGAACTAGAGTGACGTTGCACAAAAATATTGTTCAGAAAGATGAAGAAGATGTAACCATAACCCAGGAGTCATATAAAAATTGTCAAGTCAGATACAACTAGGGTCATTTGAGAAACTGAACAAGCATGACATTTTTAGCTAAAATCCAGGACAAAGAACTGCATATTGGGGTGGGCTGGGGAATGAGAGGCTTTGGTTTTAGTCTTGGGTCTCCCTCTTCTCCATTTGACCAGGGTAAAACTCTGAAAGCCTTGAAGGGTCAGAAGGACACTGGATTTCACTTGGACTTTTATTTCATCAGTTTGCTAGGGGGATCTTTGGATCAGTTGATAAGTGTCTACACTGAGAACTAAGGACAGAGAGAACATAGGTTAGAAGCTCCCCAAAGATCCCAGCAAAGCAACTACACTGTCCTAAGGGAACAATGGATATCAAACAACTGTGATCTGTGAATACTTTTCCACTTGTACTTTCTAAACCTGATGCCACTTTTGCTTGGCCCCGGTATGAACTTGTAGGAGAGTTTTTCAAAGGTTTAATTGATTCCTGACTCTGTGACTGGTTTATATACACTCTGCCTACCTGCCTCCCCACGTCTGTTCCAATGAAATCACATCTGGTCATAATAAAAATGTTCATTTCCAATGTTCACCTGTCCTGCTTTATATAAAATCAAAAGGCTCTGCTTCCTGCTGTGACTCTCCTGATTTTGGTGACACTGTCAGGTATATAATTCTAAAGGGAAAAATGTTTCCAGTTTTGATGCCAGCATTCTCTTCTGTATGCAGAAACATATTCGTGTGCACACAAACAGCTACATTTTATCTATCAAGAAGATTGCTTTTAGCTATCTTTTATACTCAGAGGGTTTTTCTGCAGTCTCTGATTGAGCGGATATTGTGTTTCTAGGAAGTGAACAGTGATCACACAGTCCTAGGTTTCATTTTCCATTCTGTACATCATTCACTACTTTGTTGCATTCACTTGGCAGGGAGATTACAGATTCTTTATGAAATAAAGCAGCAAGAAGTGTATTTTCATTATTGCATTCAAAAAGTTCCACCTCGGTGCCTTTGAACCTGGAACACATTCACTTTTGTAAACTACATCATGGCAAAGTTGCCAATCTTGAAAGGGTTTATTACATTGTAGTCCTTCTGTAACACTGAATAACAAGATCCCTTCATAGGTCCTAAAGCTATATATATGAACTCTGAACCAGGATAATATCCTGACACCCTCTACTTTTTCAAGCCAAACTTTAGTAATACTCTTTGTATCAGTCATGTACAGCATTGGCACTCTGTACCCACAAATATTTTTAGTCTCTTTCAACTAGCTGAGCCAACACAAAGACCCAAGGAAAATTGCCAGTGACCACACTTCATCGTCCTTGGACTTCTACCTTCCTTTGTCTCATTCTGATATGCCATGCTCCTCCCAACTTAGAGAAATAGGTTACCACTAGCTCCAAAATGGCTTCTCCAGTTTTCCCCATGGGAATTCCCATATCCTCAGACCACTCTCCCCCAGGAATTTCAATTATTTGATTAAATAAATTCACATGAATGAATGCATAATTTACAGGGAGTAAGGTAGCTATTTGCATTTTAAAAACAGAGTTTATTCATCCAGATTCATCTATAATTAGTGGACTTTGTGGGAGGTATATTTCTGAACCCAGGGACTGACCTTCTCTCTCCTGGTCATGCACATTTTAGATAGGGAGCAGTTATTTACTTATCCCACAGGAGGGTACTGACTCCTGGGAATTTAGTGTGATTTCTTTAAATTCTTTACCTCGAATAGGTCTCATGGTCCTTATTCAAAAGTAAGTTATTTAACTAAAGACAACTTTCCTCTCTTCAAATTAGTTTGAGATCAGTAGATCTAATACCTGAGAGTTAGATAGATTTATAATCCTCATAGTATTTCCCCATATGTTATCTGAGAGTATTCTCAGATCAGCTCTACGAATGGGTAGAGATTACGACTCCCAATTTACAAGGGAGCTCAGAGAGTTTTATTGACATACCTAAAACCAGACAGTTATTAAATAGCAGAGGCAGAACTAAACCCATTTTGTGAACGGGCCTAGACCAGCCAGACTTTATTTTATTCCTTTCCTCAACCTACTCCAGTGTTTATACACTTCAAAACCATGTTTCTGCATTCTGATCCAGGAACTTCTCTTAGACCCTGGGACCTCTCACTTTTCAACATTCAACTATCTCTGTGGTTTTCTCATTCTAGAATACCCCTTTCCCATGCCTACACCTTCTCCCATTGGTGAGTTCTCCTGGGCCTCCATTTTTTAAGGAGGCCAAAACTAGCCAGCCTTCATTGCTCTTCTAGCTCTGCACCAGACTTTGACTTCACCCAACAGCCTTTTAAGCTCCCTTTTGTGCCTTCACTTTTCTATTATAAAGGCCAGGGGCTATCTGTTTGCTTGCATTTGTATCCATGCTACTTAGTATAATGCCC
>JAQQSW010020438.1:0-10854 GCA_028646575.1 Pseudocheirus occidentalis | reverse complement strand
CACCTCAACATTGTGCTGGTTTCCAACCAGAACAGCATGTTCTGTGGACTGCAAATGGCATTTTGAGGAAGTATTGGGAGTTCTAAAGTGACAAATCTGTTGCAAATTTGTTACACTGAGCAGAGAAGTCCAAAACCACAGGGGATTACACTACTTGGTGACATAAGGTACCACCAAGAGGGAGGTCTACCAAAATCACATGAGCTGCGCAAATCAGCAAGGTAATCCACCCTACCCAACACACACACTCACACTCACACACACACACATACAAACACACACACACACACACACTCACACACACACACACACACACTTTGATTCCTGCTCCATGAGCCTTTCCCACTTTCTGGTCCATCCTTATGGTAGAGATGACAGCTTCCAAAATTCAAGTGGAAGCTGTCTCACCAAGGAAAGTCACCTAAGGTGTAGCAGACACCTCTTCTTCCATGGCAACTTTTGGGACCTGAGCCATAGGAGGTGGGGTAGATGGGGTTGAAATGATACCTTCCCTTTCTCTTACATTGAGATTAAATATGATTGATCTCTAGATCAGAGTGTGGAGATTTTCTAAAAGTTTTTGGTGGAGACAAATGAATGAGTCTATCAAAAGGCAATTTAATGAAATATTATGTAACCATTTTTACACTGTCAATCCTAGATGGAACTAAGAAGAAAATGGGCCAGGGTGGTGGATGGGTGAGTGAAACAATTATAAAAACCTGCTGTGTGTTCTTATATACACACAGAGCACCTCATCAATCTACCAATCTTCCATGTGGGGCCTAGCCTTGGGACACTCCTCCTACTGTTGATGGAGTATGCTCTACTTTGTACAAGATCAAAATAAGAAGGAAGAAACAAGTTCAACAAAAAAGAAGAGTTGTCTGAACAGATTAATGTGGATGCACACTGGCTCACTAATCAACTTTCATTCTGAAAAGACCTGTACAAAAGATGGAAGAAAGGGCAGGGAACAGAGGACAAACCTTCCCAAAGCATAGGACAGTCCTAAAACAACAGTGCCAGGAATGCAAGTTTTCAGAATGAGCCAAGGAAAGGAAATCACAACCAAAAGGTTTGTATAGTTATTCCGCATGATGTGGGAGCCCTCTTCTTGGGTGGAAGGAATGATAATGACTAACTTCAGAAATAAGGCAGAGCTTCTTAATTTGTATTCTGCTTTCATTTTCTCTGCTAAGGAGAATGATCTTTGGACTGGAAAAGGACAAGACAAAAATGCCTAATAGAAAGTTACTATCTAAGGAGATGAGTGAGCTGCTTGGTGTCTTTGACGAGCATTGGTCACCCTACAGTACCTTGGGCACTGAAATAATTGTTGTATTTGATGACTGAGCCATGGTCAATGATTTTTGAAAGATTGAATAGGTACTGCAGGGACTTCAGGGCTGGAGAAGGGCAGATGTGATCCCACTTTTTTAAGCTAAGAGTATTCTGCCTACAAACATATCCATGTCTTCTCTATCCTTAAGAACAAAACATTTTCAATGGACAGCACCATTCCTGTTAGATATTGTCCTATATCTCTACTCCATTTCTTAGCCAAACTCCTTGAGGTGCTTCTACTTTCTTCTCATTCTCTTCCAAACCCTCTACAACCTGGCTCCCAACCTCTTCAGTCAGCTGACTCTCTCCAAAGTTACTGATGTTATTTTCAAGGCCAGTATAATGATCACCTCTTTGATGTCTCCCAAACAGGACACTCCACCTCTGGGCTACAGGCATTTTCTCTGACTGTCCCTTGTGCCTGAAACATCCTCACTGCTCTACTAGATACTGACCTCCTTGACTAAGTCCCACCTTTCACAGGAAGCCTTTTCCAACCCCTCTTAATTCCAATGCTTTCCCTCTCTTAATTTATTTCCTATTTGCCCTGTCTACAGTTTCCTTTTTATAGATTTGTTTGCACATTGCTTTCCCCTTAGATTGTAAGTTCCTTGGGAACAGTGAATGGTTTTCACCTCTACTTGAATCCTTTGTGCTTAGCACAGTTCCTGGTACATAGGCATTGATTGAATAACAAATATCCTTGGTTCCTCTCAGTAAGGAGTCAGCAACCATTACTATTCATCTTTCTTCCTTTGACTCTTTCTTTTCAGTGGCACTTATAGAGCTAGCTCATAATTCCTTGCAGAGTATCAAAGTTCTGAACACTCAGCTTCTTCCTTTACAGATAAAATCTTGCATTTCTTATTTAGCTCTTAGTATTCTGTGCTTTTTTTTTCCTTTTCTCCCTCTATGTCACATTCTCCCATTCTCCAATTTCCTGACCCAGCTAAGATTCCCTTCTATCTCTTCAGAATCTTTTTAAAGTCCTTTGTTTTAAGCTTGAAACCATTCCCTCTCTTTGAAAGAACACTTCCTTTACCCTGATAGGGCCTTCCCTGGAAAGACCTTTTAATTCCTTGACCTTCTCTTTGAGGAACAAGAACAACCTGTACTTTGAGTGATGGGGACAATTATTTGGCCCCTGCAGGAACACAATGCTTTGTTCTCTGTGGAGGGCACTGCAAAGTTCTATCTTGAACCAAGATATTCAGTAATTACTCCACCTAGTATTGAAGATGCTTCCCAATTTGATGCCAGGCTTTTGACCTATGACTCCCCTTGATACATTCTATGCTCCAGCTGGTCTGGACTATTCTCAGTTTCCTATATCGTCCTGTAGCTCTCCCACCCCCTGTGCCTTCAGGCAGGCCATCTTCTAGGTTTATAATGGGCTCCCTCTCCAGGAACCTTCCTGGTAGACATCCCTTCCCCGCTCCCACCAGCTGAAAGCATCCTTTCCTTACTCTCGCTATCCCAGAGCACTCCTTCCCCTATACTATACGCATCTGTGGACATGATGGACTCAATGTAGGTACGAAAATTAAAACAATTAAAACTCAATGTAAGGTCCTTGTTGGCTAGGGCTGTGACATTCTTTCTCTTTTTCTCCCCAGTACCTAGCACAGTGCCTGGTACTTAGCAGAAAAGCAAGAGAGCTCCTTAGCTTTCCAGTTCTGAAGGCCTAGGCTGGATGCCTGTCTGACTCTGCCCATCTTACTAGCTGTGTGACCTTGGGAAAGTCATTTTATACCACTGAGGTTCAGTTGTCCCACCTGCAAAGTGACTACCTACCAGGTAACTTAAGGGATGATCCAATGAGTTGGTATGCTTTGGAAACCTGAAGCCTGTGGGTGCTATTAGAGGAGCCCTGAGGAAATTCTCTTTTCAAAGGCCCCTCAGTGGCCTTTGAAAAGTTGGCTTTAGAAAGTTGGTTTGAAATGTTTTTGGGTATTTGGGGGTTTCCTCTGGAGGATAGCAGCTGGAGGCCACAGAAAGGCCTGTAATTTGAGACTTCCCATCTGTAAGGCAGATGAGTGCCATTGTTTAGGAAATGCATGCTTGGTGATCTCAATTCAGCTTCTAGTGAGGTCTACCAAGAGGAAAACTGCCTCTCCCCTGACTGGTGGCAGAATCACAAAAGCAATCTCTCCTGAGATTCCTACTTCCCTGAAGTCACAGTTTCTTAAAATGTTTGAATGCAAACAGGACATAGAACCTCAAATACATGATGTTAGTGTTGGAAAGGTCCTTTGGAGAAAGAGCTAGAAAGATCACACATAATAGAATGCCAGAACTAGAAAGAAACATAGAGATGATATAGTTCAACCCATCATTTGACAGTTGGGGAAACTGAGTCTGGGACAAGTTAAATGATTGGACCAAGGCCACCTAGCTATCCCAGATTTTATGACTGTTAAAACAGTCCTTCAGTCTCGACATCAAGGTCCTATTACCCTATATTAGACCTGAAGTTCTTTGAGAGGAGCCTACTAGCTCAAGCCTGAAGCCTGGTGCCATAGGAAGTTTGACAAAATACTTGTGGATATGGATGAAATTGAGAATTCTCTCAAAGCAGTGAGATGATTTATTCAAATAAATATGTCTTTCCCTTTTCTCAAGAGCTCTGACCTTCAAGAATAGCAAATAGCACATTTATTTGCCATCATTCTCCACAGGGTAAATGTGCTAATGCCTGAGAGTTCTAAGGTAGATTTCATTTTCCTAGACAGGACCAAACTAGTACTAATAAACATTCATAAAGGTCAGCTGGGAAGTAAATGTTTCCAAGTATCTATTTCTTTGCCACTTTGTGAGAGCTCAATTAGCATAGGAATTATTTTTTTCCATCAATTCACATCTGTACAAAGTAATGGAGACTGTTGGTGAAGTTGATTTGATTTTACAAAGTCCTCTCTAACTGAACTCCTCCCTATTCCCTTTTATACCCCCAAACTTTCTGATCTCCAGGCCTTTGTCTATCCTGTTTCCTAGGTCTTGGTCGCCCTTCATCACTCTATTATATTCTGACCCATGCTGAAAAAAAAAACAACTTAACTTATTACTGCCTCCAAAAAGGGTCCCCTACCCCTCAGTAAGTAGTGACCTTCCCCTAAACCTCCACATTCTGGTCATATATTATTGTGTATTTTTATTCTAGCCATCTGTGTGTGTGTCATCCCATCCCTGATAGAATAGATGTCCCATAAAGGCAAGTAACTGTTTGATCTGTACCAGACCTGCACAACTTGGGAGTAGGCAGGTACCAAAATTAAAACAGGCTAAATTCCTTTAGGGCCCAGATACATTAGACTAGAAACAGACAATGGTCAGTTGTCCATGGGTCACACAACAAACAGGAGACAGTACATAGTGGCAACCCTACGTTTTTCACAGGCTATCTGAAATCCTTTGGCAGGCAGTTTACAGCCCACACACCGTATTTTGTGCAGGCCTGATGTAAACAGTCAAAACGGTGTTTGTACGTCAGATAACCTGAATGAATGGTTTTTAATTACGTTGAATTAGAAGCTGTCTTTTGGACATGCTAAGTGTGGGGGAGTCTCATATCTTCTTGTTTTTATTCTCTTTTAGGTGGGTGTTCGTCTGGATTTTTGCTTTCCCATACTGGGGCTTTTCTAGGTCCCTGGGAAGAGAAGTAGAATGGCTGGGTCTCTCTTCTATGCTCTGTTCCTAAGCATTGGGCTCTGGGTGAGAAGGAATTCTGAGATTGGCATCAGTCTTTTCTTTCCATGTCACCTTCACTGGCTAGAGGCACAGGATAAAAGAGGACTGTAGCTCAATGTTGACATAGAATAGGAAAGTAGTCTTAGGACCATAGGATTTTAGAGTTGAAAGGGACCTCAGAGGTCCTCTAGACCAACTCCCTCATTTTGAAGAAGAGAGAACTGAGGCCCAGGGAGGAGAAAGTCCAAATGCACACCCTGGGTTCTAGCTCCAGAGTTAGAAGGTACCTTAGAACCCATCTACTCCAGGTTATTAATTTTGGCCTTCCTTCTGGTCTTCCTTCCTCCCCTTCCTCCTCTCCCTACTTCCCTCATTTCCTTCCTTCCTTCCTTGCTTCCTTCCTTCCTTCTTCCCTCCTTCCTTCCTTCCTTCTTCCCTCCTTCCTTCCTTCCTTCTTCCCTTCTTTCCTTCCTTCCTTCCTTCCTTCTTTCCATCCACATGTGAATCATACACTTACATGTCCATGCTCTATCCAAAAGAAAGTGAATTTCTTGAAATAGAGCTAAGAAAAACCTGGCTTTAATAATACCCATTGAAATTCAAATGGAGCTACTTGAATATGACTTAAACCCAAATCACTCTGGTTCTCACTGATTGACCAATAATAAGTACCAGCCCAAGCCTCAGTTGATCATTGTTTGGATTTTGATGGCTCAGAGTGAGAATAAATAGTCACTGTTTCTGCTCAGCATAGAAATCCTGCCAGATTGAGTTTTTTAGTAGGTAAAAGAGGCCATCTTTTGCCTCATTTCTCACCTAGCTTTAATTACAGATGGGTCTCCAATTATGGTGATGGAGAAAAAGCAGCCTTGTGGCCTCTTTGCCTGGGAGATGGAAGCCATGTTAAGAGCAATCACATGCTAAGAGTTCCTGAACCTCAGATTTCTAGGGTAATGGTGAGATTTTCCTGAACCCAGCATATCATGGTGGCAAAAGTTTCCAACTTCCAGTTTCTGGCAGAGCGCCAATAGTTCCTTGATTAAGCATCCCTGTTCATAGACCAGAAGAACAGCAAAAAAAAAATGAACTGTTGCATAGATGAGCTAATCCTTAACCTTCATTACTGATGGGATGCAGGGGTGCCTTTGTAACTTTGTTTGTAACATTGTTGTAACTTCATTCTGTAAAATCTCACTTGTGTTCAGGTACCTTTATATGTAACATCAGTTTGTAACAACCCTGTGAAATTAAGTTGTAAAAGTCACCCTTTCCCCGAGCCATAAAGCATTAACTCTGCCTCTCCCCTTCCCCCAGCCTAAAACCGTTTTCCCTGATACCATTAGCTCTGCCACCTATAACTATCCTTACTTTGTATAATAACAAACCATAACTAAACATCCTTCAAAAACATTCTATAAAAAACTCCTTAGTTAGAGAAAGGTATATCTCCTTTGTTCTAATGGCCAGCTGCAAACTATGAATCTTTCAGTACATTATCAGTAAGGTAACTCCTCACCATTAGACACATACTGAATCCCCAATTAGCCCAGCTTCATAATATCCATCATGTCAAAAGGGACTTTGATGGCTAACAGACTGAGCACCTCTCAGTCAGAATTGATCTAGCTGACTTAGTGACATTTCAAGGCAAAAACCACACCACCTGATAGTCCCCCCTCAGGCTTTCTCCCAGTGAATTATGGGCAATATGCCTGCACAGTTGATATAAAAAGTACATGTCCCTTTAAGCACTGACCACTTCTAAACTCCTCCAAACTCCTCCTTAACTCCACCTTTACTCATCTAGTTAGCATAATGGCTATCATATTTATGGTTTTATTACTATATAATCAGTATCCCTAATTCCTGCAGGTTGAAGATTTGTTCTAACACCCCTCTGCCCGCTGAAAAGTGTAATAAACTTTTACAAACTTGCCAAGAGAGCTTGGACCTGGTAATTCTTTCAGACTAAGAACCCTCAAAGGATTTCATAGAAATCCATCCCCTCACTATACCTCTTCATTACCATGAGTTATTCTGAGAGTACAGATCCAATTGGCAAGGAAGTTTCCTTGTTAGAAACCCCAAGTTTATTGCCCTTAAAGGAAAGGAATTCAAAACCTTACAGTATTGGTAGAAACCTAGAGGCCTGTGTAAATCTATGGGATTAAAAAGTAGAACTTGTTGAAGGAAAAATATTTTCTTTTATTGTTGTTCAATCATGCCCAACTCTTCATGACCCCATTTAGGGTTTTTTTTTTTGGTAAAGCTACTGGAGTGATTTGACATTTCCTTCTTCACTCATTTTAAAGATCAGAAAACTGAGAAGAACAGGGCGAAGTGACTTGTCCAGGGTTACACAGCTGGTAAATTTCTGAGGCTAGATTTGTACTCAGGAAGATGAGTCTTCTTGACTCCAGGCCCAGAATTCTATCCACTACAGCACCACCTAGCTGCTTCATTAAAGTGAAAGAGAGGATGTCAATTGTTATGGGCTCCTGTGAGTTGTTTGTGTTCTCTGTTATTTATGGGCTGCTCCTGTGAGTCCTTGGTATTTGTAGTTTGTTTTTTCCCCTGTGGAGTGAAATGAAGTATGTCCTAGATCTTACAAGCATTCAGTTCAGCTCAATGTGCTTCCATTCCCTTCTGCTCCATTGAATTCAAGAAGCATTTGCTAAATGATTACTATGTACGAGGCTTACTATGTGCAGTGTGCAAGGAATATAAAGACAATGTTACCATTGTGTGAGATGAAAGAGTTCAGAATCTGAATCTAAGGTCAGGAAAGGTCTTTATTCTTTCTCATCTTTCTCATAAGAAAGGATTCTTTCCCTTATAGCCCACATGGTGGCATGGAGAGAGCAACGGGTAGAAGCCAGTCAATGGTTATATAATCTTCTAATGCAGAAAACCAACCTCCCCCAACTGGCCTTCACTCTTATTGGTAGGTGAGTTGACCCACAACCTAAGCACGGGAATCTCTCTGAGAACAAGGACCCGGAAATATGTGGGTGTCAAATGAAAGCAGTCTTAACCTTATTTGGCATATCTTCTGCTGAGTTGGTTCTGGGGGAGGGTCTCCATTGCTCTAAGCCCCAGATTACTTGAAGGTCAGGTGACCTAAATCTAGGCCTAGTGAATACTGAAGCCATTCTAGATTTGATTTTTCAGAATGGGGCAACTTCACTATAGTTTATCCCTCACAAATGCCCATTTTCTTTTTTTATACCTTTGAAGTTTCCCCATTTTTCTTAACTCTAATTATCCTTGCAGCCCTCATCGCATTGACAACATGCAAGGGGGCAATCCCCTTTATGAATACAGATACAGATATTCAAAGGAAAACAATAACAATTGTCTTTTCAAAGTCCAAAAGTCTCTTTTCACACTGCTGTCCAGATGTGAGGAAATCCTCTGTTCACTTAAGGTCATCCATCTTCAGCCCTGCATCCCAGCTTCTCTTCCTTCTGCCTTCTTTCATTCATTTACCTACAAAAGGAGCCTTGGAACCAATGTAAATGACAACTCCAGAACCCTTATCATTCTTACAAAATTAAAATTGGAGTCTTAGTCAATTGTCATGATCACATATTAGAATCAGTTTCTTATATTTTACATTAATCCATAATCAAATACTCCACCAGAAGGATAGGATTTCACAAAGGGATTTACATTAAGCTCATGATTAAAACAAGTAAAAATGTTTCCAAGTAGTCCAGAAATTATCCTCCTTTTTAACATTGACTAATTATAACAAAGTTGAGACAAATGTGATACTAACTGAATAATGGAATCATATTCCCACAAACCTTAACCTAATTGTCATACTATTACAAAGAACTAAAGGACCCTGACTCATTCAGGAATACCTATACTAAACCCTAAGCCTAGTAGTTTTATCTAATAGTAACTTAAGATGTTACAGAATCAAATAGATTTGTTGTTGTCTTATTTAAAAACTTTTGATTATTAAAGATTGTCACCAAGAAAAGAAACAAAATTATAATGAGGGAACAATATTTCCCAAACTTCAGAATGCCGATTCCAGGCACAATGTATACCATGCTGCAATCTCCACTGAGCCAAGCTTCAAGTCTGCCAGGTCCTTGCAGGTAGACCCCAGTCAGAAGAATCCTACCTCAGCTCTTGCTGAACAGTCATTTCTCTGACCTTGATACCTGTATCTTACAGCATCTGGCACCATCCACTGGTGTTTTGGGTAGCTTGGGCACACTCTCTGAAAATTCCTATCTGGAGTTGAACTCAAAGAAACAGTCAGTTATTAGTCCCATCATGTCTTAAATAACAGGCACCAACAATCAGCTTAAGATACGATTATAATCTCACATTGCTTAAGGAACATCTTTGAAGTGAGCCTCAAATAACCTACATTCATTCCTACATTTATTCTTGTCCATAAAAAAATCAAATCTCCAATCAGAATTATAAATTATTGCTCATTAGAACATATACTTCATAGAGCAAATACTGCATCTACTTCCAAACTTCTCTACCTTCCTATAATTATGCTTAATCTGAGTTCACACTAAAATTTCTCTTCTTTCAACTAAAAATGTCTCTGGTTTAATCCCAACAACTGATTGTATTAATACCCAATTGCTCTTTCATCACTTTAAAATATACTGGGGTTTTTTGTTTGTTTGTTTGCTTTTAGTTTTGTTTTTGTTTTTTGTTTTTTCACTCTGAATTTATTAATTTATTTTCTTCTTTACATCACTCATTTCCATGAGATTTTGAGTTACAATTTTTCTCCCCATCTTTCCCCTACCCCCAACTCCAAAGCAATGAACCCACTGTAAAGCCCCTCCCCTGATCTGCTCCCTCCTATGTCCTCCCCCATAGCCCCTCTAACTTTCTGGAAGGGCAGGATGGGTCTCCCTACCCCAGTGCCTGTATATCTTACTTTCCAGTTGCATGTAGTTAATACTAATAATAATCTTTATATATATATATAAACATTTGATTATAGAACTTTAAATTCTAGATTCTTTCCCTTCCTCCCTCGTCACCCACCCCCACTGGAAAGACAAGAAATTCAATACAGGCTGTACATATGTAATAACACAGAACTTCTCCACAGTGGACATATTGTGAGAGACTAATTGTATGTCCTTCTTTCCTATCCTGCCCCCACCCTTGCTATTCTCTACCATGTTCCCATCCCTTTACAGATGTATGTACTTCCCGCAACCCTCCTACTCCACCCTCCCCTCCCCTCTATCATCCCACCTCTCATCCCCATCCGCCCTACTCTCCAGTGTGGCAAGATAACCATTTTAGAGTTTATGTCACTCCTTCCCTAAGGTAAATTAAATGAAAGTAAGGTTGACCCTTTCCCTTTTACCTTCCTGTTCTTCCCCTCCATTGTAACAATTATCTCTTGCCTCTTCTATATGAGATGTTTAACCCCATTCTGTCTTCCATCTCCTCTCATTCTAATCCTCTCCCACCTCAGAATTTCACCTTTTAAAGTATCATTCCCTTCCTATTAAGTTAATCCTGTGCCATCTGTGTACACATGTATATTACACATGCTCAGATATGAATTCATATTCATTTATATTTACCCTCTTATATAGACATATGTGTATGGATATGTATTTATATATATACATATATATATATATATATATTTGCATTCCCTTCATCTATCCTCATACTGAGAAAGGTTTCATAAGTTACCATTATTGTTTTTCCATGTAAATAGTTCAACTTTGATACATTCCTTATCATTTGTTTTCCATGTTTGCCTTCTCATGCTTCTGGTATTTGAGTGTCAAATTTTCTTTTCAGTTCTGT
>JAQQSW010020437.1:0-10854 GCA_028646575.1 Pseudocheirus occidentalis | reverse complement strand
TCCTGCCCTACCAGAAAATAGGAGAGCAGAGCAGGGGAGGGGCTTTACAGTGGGATTGTCGTTATGGGGTTGGGGCAGGAGCAAGACGGGGAGAAAATGTGTAATTCAAAAAATGTAATGAAAATGAATAATGTAAACAAGAAAACAAATAAAAAATAAATTTAAAAAATAAATAAATAAAAATTTAAAAAAAAAAAAGAAAATACAAACAGAGAAATAAAGACCCACAGGTGGGGTTTCTGTCTGAGAAACTAGCACAGATCGATAGACAGATCTAACTGTCTGACCAAGGCAATACATACATAGTTACCAGAAAGAGAAGCACCAACATATAGGTTTCTCAAAGGGGGAAGGGGCTCCTTAACAGCTACCCAGAGTCTCATCTGGTCAAATCACATGAACATTCTTCCAATGAGTGAGCCCCAAAGCAAAATGCTAACCTCAGAGTATATATACCCTTTTTAGAGCCAGAGGGCATCACCTCATGACTCAGTGCCTAATTATAAATTAACAAAAGGTATGAAAGCCTTCCTACAAGCAAGCCTCCCCTAATCAAGCTTTCCTTAATGTGCTCCATGTGAGGCCTATTACTGGACAGGGAAGATCTTATATCTCATTAATATTACACCAGACAAGAACCAAAACCTTCTGAGATGTGGCTTCTTGTCTGGGCACTTCCACAAACCCACTTTTGTTGTTGTTCAGTCATTTGTTTCAGTTGTGTCCAACTCTTCGTAACCCCAAATGGATTTTTTTGGGGGGAACTAAGTAGTTCGCCATTTCCTTCTATATCTGATTTTACAGATGAGGAACTGAGGCAAACAAGGTTAAGTGATTTGCCCACGGTCACACAGCTAGTAAGTACCTGAGGCCAGTTTTGAACTCAGGGAAATGAGTTCTCCTGACTCCAACATCCTATCCACTGCATCCCCTAGCTTCCACAACCTCATTAGTCATTCCTTTTGCCCAACAAAAGTCTCAGCACGGCTTTATAATTTAATAGCTTAAAAATGCATTGAGATTTTTGGCACATACTGTGGATCATTGTCATGATTTCATCATTGATCACTCCTCCCCACAGGCAACACTCCTCTGTGGCAGAGATTTCCAGCAAGGCTTGTATCACTTGATAGAGGGAAACCTGGAATCCATAAAAGAGAAAGGGACAGCCTTCTCTTCCATATCACCACCTTTCCTCCCTCCTCTCAGCCTGGTTCTTCTCCTTGACCAATGACCAACTGACCTCGGTAATAAAGATCACTGTCCTCCCTCAGTTGGTTATAATACAGTAAAATGTAAACTCCTTGAGGAGGGACTATTCCTTGAAAGGGATTATTTGCTGTTTCTCTTTTCCTCACACCTCCTGCCCATGCCTGGTGTTCAGGGTCTTACACACATAGTGTGTACTTCATAAATTAATTTAAATGAATCAAATAAAGCTATAGAATGTCCTTCTGTATAATGCAAATATATGAAACACAAGACAGCACTGTGCATTTGTAAGAACCTTGTACTATCAGAGTCAGGAGAAGTCTGAATTTAAATCTTGCCTCTGACCCTATATGCAAGTCTCAACCTCCCAGAGCCTCAGTTTCCTAATGTCTAAAATAGGTACACCTGTAGCATCTACTTCAAAGGGTTATTGTAAGGATTATAAAGTTCTTTGCGAATCTTAAAGTGCCATGTAAATATCACCTTTGCCATCATGGTGGCATATATCAATAACAATAACAAAATTGTAGCAAGGTAGGAACTTTATATAATAATCATACCAAAGCAGGTTTTCCAATTTGGCTGCCAGGTTTGATCGTTATCTCACTATATAAACCTCAGAACCAGGAGTTTAACCTACCCTATGGAAACTCCACTCCCCATCTCTCTAGCCTATAGTCCCATGCCCAGTTCCCTCCAATTCAGCCAGCCCCAGGTTTTTGTTTAACGTTTTGAATGAGGAATTAGTAGGGACCTATTTGTCTTAGTCTTCCTCAAACTCTCTCCCTATTTTCCCCACCCCCACCCCCAGGATTTTTTTTTCCCACAAGCCATAAATCCCAAAGACAACTGCAGCTCTCCACATCCTCCTCTGCCACTTTGTTACCATCCATCTCCTCCCTCATCATTGATCACCCCCTCTGTGGAAGAGATTCCCAGCAAGGCTTGGATCACTTGATGGAGGGAGACCTGGAACCCACAAAAGAGAAAGGGATGGCCTTCCCCTCCATATCACTACCCTTCCTTCCTCCACAAGTCCACCCCCTCTCAGCTTGGCTCTTCTCCTTGACCAATGACCAACTGGCCTCAGTAATAAAGATCACTGTCCTCCCTTACCAGACAGAATCTTAGAGCCTTGGGCTGCTGGGGTCCTGGAGAGGTCATCTTTTTAATGTCCCCCTACCACTTTCATGCCAGAAGGATCCCGTTGAGGAATGGGGGCTCCTTTGATTGTGATGGTGGGGAGGGGAGAAGGGCTCCAGGAGACCCAATCCTACCTTTCTGAGGGCCCCAGGGGGAGGTCAGGCTTCAGCTCATGTACACCTGATCTCCAGTCAGGGCAGCAGAAATAGCCATCTCCTCTCAGCCTCCTCCACCTCAAGCAGAGGCAAGACCTGAGGGGGAGGGGAGTGTTGTAAGGGGATACTACTGCTGCCTGAAGGTCATCTGAAGTAAGTGTCTGGGCCTGAGAAGGCAGGAGGGAAAGCAGATGCTTTTCCAATGCTTGGAAAAGGGCCCAGAGCTGGTCTGGGGTGGGAGTCTGATTACCAGCCACTATAGCAATGTCAAATAGGAGAAAGTTAGCAGGAGGGCTGGAGTGGAGTAGAATGGAGAGGGGGAAGATGCCAAGTCAGCCATGGAGGTTGGAGAGGGGCTCAGAGAAGTAGAGAATGAAGGTGCAAGCAAGAGAAAGAATAGAGTTTGAGTGAGGAAAGGTGGTAATTTTATTGTTCGGTTGTGTCTGACTCCTTGTGACCCCATTTGGGTTTTTCTAGGCAAAGATACTGGAGGGATTTGCCATTTCCTTCTCTAGTTCATTTTACAGATGAGGAAACTGAGGCAAACAGGGTGAAGTGTAATCCACTTATTACTTAATAACAACAGATTAATTAATTATTATTATTAGGGTCATACAACTAGAAAGCATCTGAGGCCAGATTTGAACTCAGGAAGATGAGTCTTCCTGACTCCAGGCTCAGCGCTCTGCGCAGTATGGCGCCCCCTAGCAGAAGGTGCCAATAATCTGAGTCTACCTACAAAACTCCCATAGCCAAGAAGTGTGGTTCCCTGCTGGGACTTCAAAAAAGAGACTGACAGCAGCAGAGCCCAGCAACTTCAGGTGGACGGGTTTTTTGGACTAAGATGTGTCAGTAGGCAGGAAAATGATAGAAAAATCATCATAATAACTAGCATTTATATAGTGCTCTAGGGTTTACAAAGCACTTTACAAATATTGTCTCATCTTATCCTTTATTTTATTTGTCAGTCATGAGCTTGAGAAGCATTTGATGAAAATCCAGGAAGTGCTAAAACATGAGAACTAGCTGTGGCTATTAATAATAGCTAACATGTATATAGAACCTACTATGTGCCAGACACTGTGCTAATCACTTTACAAATATTATGTCATTTGATCCTCTCAACAACCCTGGGAGGTGGATGCTGTTATAATAATCCCAATTTTTCCAGTGGGCGTGGGTGACAAGGGAGGAATTAAAAGAATCTAGAATTTAAAGCTCTGCGATACCTGCAACTAGGAATTAAGATATACAGGGGCTGGGGGAGGGAGACCCTCCCTGACCTACCAGAAAGTAAGCCAGCAGATCAGGGGAGGGGCTTTACAGTGGGAATCACTGTTTTGAGGTTGGAGTAGGGGAAAGATGGGGAGAAAATTTGTAATTCAAAATATAATAATCCCAATTTTACAGTTGAGGAAAGCCAGATGGCTCAATGGAGAGTACTGGACCTAGAGTCAGGAGGACCTGAGTTCAAATCTGACCTCAGACACATACTAGCTGTGTGACCTTGGGCAAGTCACTTCACCTCTGTTTGACTGGAAAAGGGAATGGCAAACTATTCCCATTTTCTTTGCCAAGAAAACCCCATGGACAGTTTGATCTGTCAGGAAGCCTGGAGTCAGGAAGAGTTAGATTCAACTAAATGACAGAACCACAGCACAATTGAGGAAACTGAGGCATATGGAGATTAGGTGACTTGCCAAGGGTAACATTGCTAATAAGTGTCTGAGGTCAGGTTTAGAACTTGGCATTCTTGACTCTAGGCCCAGCACCGTATCCACTGTGCCCTGAAATAACAAGTTGTTTGTTTGGGAATTTTGTTTTAAACCAAAATAGGCAACTTATTCTTCACATTTACACAATGAGCTTTTATAGTTGCCAATGCATTTTCACATTCATTTTCTCATCTGATTCTTATTGTAGCCCTGGGAGGTGAGAAGGCAGAGAATATTGTCCTCATTTTATAGAGAAAGAAACTAAATCTCAGGGAAAAAATGACTTGCCTAAGGTCACACAGTTTGTTAGCATTTGAGCTAAGATGAGGGTCTAGGAGGTTCTTATAATTCCCAGTCCAGAATTATGCATCCCCATGAGGGCTGCCTTTCCAAGTCGTCACTTTAAGTTATTAGACACATATTTTTTCCTTTAAAAAAAATTGTCTTTAGCTTTCCTTTTCACCCTCAGCTCATGCTAAACTTTAGGACCCCAAACATTATTCTTTTCTGTTCTTAATATTTATTGGTGTCTTCTGTGTTTATATCACCTTTATTTCCTCTGTCCTCTCACCCATTCAGAAAGCCATCTTTTATTTTTAAAAAAAAAGGAGGAAAAAACAATTCAGCAAAACTAATACATATATCTCGAACAAGAGTCCAGTATTCCCTATCCATAAGCCCCACCTCTTCAAAAAAGGGAAAGAGGTGTATTTTCATACCTCTATTTCAGTCAAGTTAGTTCATTATATTTGTACAGAATTGTTTCAATTGTTTTTACTGTCATCGTTCTTTCAATGTAGGTTGTTATGATCAGTGTGTGTGTGTGTGTGTGTGTGTGTGTGTTTGTATGTATGTGTGAGAGACAGAGACAGAGAGAGACAGAGACAGAAAGAGAGTCTGCATTTTCTTCCTGACCTTCCTTATTTGACTTTATATTTATTCATAAAACTCTTCTCATAAGTCCCAGGCAAGCTCCACTACCTCCCTTCTGGTCCCAGAAGAGACAGCTCAGGACCTAAGCTCAAGAGCCTTGGGAATAGTATTCATCTTGCTTCTAGCCTGGACCCTCTGGCCATCAGTGAAGGCAACAATCCTTATTGAGAAGGAACCCCACCTTCTTCAACCCCACCAAAACCAATCACTGACCAATTGCCACTGATGGGCAGATAAACCCAAGAACCCTGAGAAGGATAATCCCCTACTTCACAAACTTAATGGGCCTGTTTCCAGCCCAGCCCCCACAGCCATCATCTCAGATTTGCTCAGGTGACTTCTGTAAAGTCAGAAGCCTCTTCAGTAAACACAGCTACTTAAAAACCCCAAAAAAGAAAGTCCTCAATGCCACAGTCCTTGGCAGTCTCAAATGATTCATCATCAAAAATTCATATGATTTTATCAATGAAAATGATGTAAAAGAAGAGACATTATTGTATGCTCTGCTGCTACATCCCAAGGACCTATGAGATCTTTCCATTTGACTTGTGAAACCTCCTTTATATGTTATCTATCCCGTTAGAATGTGGGCTCCTTGGGGGCGGCAACTGTCTCTCATTTTCTATTTGTAACCCCATTGCCTTTTTTTTTTTAACATAGTAAGGGCCTGATAAATGTTTTTTTTTTCCATTTGTTTCAACATTATGCTCATCATTTCTTATAGGGGAATAGTAAACTAACACATTTGTAACACCATAACTGTTTAACCAGTTCGAAACTGATGGGCATTTACTTGTTTCCAGTTCTTTGCCACCACAAAAAGCACTGCTATAAGGATTTGAGACTTTTGGGGTCTCAAGACCAAAACAGCTCATGCATAGCTTGTAGCAGGAAAGATATAAGAACTTCCCAGGTGTGGGGTGTTAGCCTGGGGCATTTCCAGGAGGCCCTAAAGCCTTCTTCTGTAGAGATCATGCATTATGGAAAGGGGAAACCTCTGACTATTTGTGTTCCTGGGATACGGGGCCAAATAATATCCTTTTGAATAACAATGGGGAAAGCTGACTTTTCTTTAGCTGTTTTTAGGGGTTTTGTATTAAGTATGGCTGTATATTTAATGTCCGTGGAATATTATCAGCTTCCTTAGGGGTGTCTGTGAGCCATGGAATTGTGAGTCTAAGGAAATGAATAAAGCCTTGCCAAAGAAGAAGAGTAATGGTGACCAGAAGCCCTTACCCTTCCAGAGATTGTCAGGAGGTTATCAAGAAGGCCAGCAGCTTTGAAATGGAATGGAAAGTGGGGTGGAGGCTGGGCTGAGGATGGAGAAAAAACATAAGGAGAGGAAAGAGAAGGAAGAGAGAGGGGAGGGAAGAGGAAGAGAAGGGAAAAGAGGAGTGACAGGTAATCTTAGGAAAATTTTCGTTCAGGAAAATCGATTGGTGTTTTCGGTTGTGCTGTGGGTGTGCCCTCTGTGACCAAGTCCTGTGCTAAGTTCAAGCACAAGGTCAAGGGTGGGGCTGGATGCTTTTAAAATGAGGGTGAGGATTTATTTTCATCCCTCAGCTAAATGAGTCCCCAGACATTCTGCTAAGTGACCTGGAATGTAGTAAGATGCCCAACCAGTTTGGGGTGTACCCTCCTGGCTCACTGGGTGGAGGAGTTGGCTGTGCCTCTATATGTGATGCTGATAGAGGTGGGAGGACACTAGATCTTCTCCTTTCCATGTCACTTCTGTCTGACCATATCCTGGGAGTTGGGTGACGTGGGAGGGGAAGAAAAAAAAGGGGGGGAAGGAAGAAGGAAAAAGTACAGGAGAAACAGGGAGAAGGAGAGGGAGAGGGAGAGGGAGAGGGAAGTAGTTCTGCTCCTAAAAGGACCAATCAGCAGAATAGGAGCAGAGTTATTGACTTATTATCAAAATGACCCAAGCTGTTGATCTAATGCTAATGATTAATGACTCATATATTTTGCATATCATTTGTATGCTACTCATTTTATGTTCAGTCTGCTAAAATCTCCCCCCAGTGGTCCTCTTCCTCCCCCCACCAAGAATCCCCCCAGCTGCTTTCTTTTTCCCCAGTGGCTGCCCCTTCTCCACTTCACTTTTTCTCAGCCTCTCCCATAGTGTTCCCTGGCCCCCATCCTTCTCCCCCAGAATCCACCACCCCCTTTCCTCCCTCTCAATTTCATCCTATCTCTCCCCAGTATTCTCTAACACCCTCTCTTCTTCCTCCAGTGCTCCCCTAAACTCCAAACCTCTCATCCCCAGCCTCTGATCTCTTTCCTGTGTCCTCCCCATCTCAGCTCAAAACCCTTCCCTTTTCTCCCCACTCCTTCCTCCTTGTGTCCACCCTACAACCTCTTCCAGCTATCTCTCCTCTCCCTCTGTCTCACAGCTTCCTCCCTCCAATTCTCCCCCAGATTCCTCTACTTCGCCCCTGTGACCTTCCCCAAAACTTGAGTATATCAGGTTGGGCCAGCTGTATCCCTGCCTGAGAAAATCTGAGTTGGGCTCTTCCTTCCACATCTCTTCTTTATTTTCTTTAAATAAGGAGAACTTCCCATCCCCTTATTTAATCTACTAGACAAAAGAAGCCCTGCCTACAGGTTTCTACCGTGCCCTCTTCTAACCCATAATTTCTGTCACCTGGCTTTGCCATTCCTTGGAGCCAAATTCCTACTTTTAACACTAGTCATTTTGTCTCTGCTCCCTCACTCCTGCTTGCCTGCTGGGTTAGCCAGAGAGTCAGAGCTACCCCGTGCTGAGAGACCTGAGGTGAGGGGAGAGGAGGGAATCTGCTTGGTAATTAATCCCGGTGCTAATGGAGCCTTCATTGCCTATCAGGGACTTTTAAGCTGCCTCTAGGAAACCCTTCAGCACCATTAGAGACCCTTCCAAGGTCCTTAGTGGGCTCATTAGCATTCTTCATCCCAGTAATTAAAACTCACTAGTTTGGGAGTGGGGGGGGGGTAGTGGTAAAGAGATTGGTTGGGGGGGAGAATGAGCTAGGTTAAAGGCCCCCCACTCGGTCCTGCTTCCCAGATAGGATTGCTAAATAAATATTTCTCCCCTCTTCAACTCCACCCCACATGTTTGTTTCAGTATAAGGGAGGCAGATCAGAGCTCCATCTTGGAATGTGTTCGTCTTTGCTTCTTATACATGAGAGGCAATGGTGAAGTAGAGGTTAAGATCAGCCAGACCCACTCAGCTTTACAGATGAGAAAACTGGGATCCAGAGAAGGGAAGCAAATCATCAGACAAAGCAAAGACTAGAAACCAGACCAGTGCTTGTTCTACTTTATCCTGTGTGTCCCCTTACCCCATCTCCAATATTTTCCCTCATTTCTACCTCCCTTCTTCATCCTGGTCTCACTTGCCCTTCCTGGGTACAAGCAACAGAGTCTCTCCCACTCTCCCGGTGCCTTTAAAAATTACTCTTATTCAGATCCAGAAGAGCAATTTACCAATGTTTACAAGATGACCGAAACGACGTAAAGGAAAACAATTATGAAAGGCTTTAGAACTCTGATTCTCTCAGTGACCAATCATGACTCCAGAAAGAAGACTATGAGATGTGCCTCCCTTCTCTTGGCGGAAACTTGATGCAGGTGCAGAGAGGCACAGAAAGAGACAGATTTTCTGACTTGGCCAATGTGTTGATTTGTATCACTTGACTCTATTTGTTATAAGCAGATGCTTGTGGTGGATGAGGGGAAAGGCAAGTTAGTGAGTCAAGACAGAAATTTTCAAAAGAAAAAAGGGAGGCAGCTAGATTGCACAGTAAATAGAGTACCAGGTGGAGTCAGGAGGACCTGAGTTCAAATCCTGCCTCAGACATTTAACACTTACTAGCTGTGTGACCTTGGGCAAGTCACTTAATCCCAATTGCCCTGCCTTTACCCCACCAAAAAGACAAAAAAAAAGTGTTAGGAGTATAAAGGGATCCTCAGACTAAGATAACGGTAATAGCTAGCATCTTTATAGTGCCTATTATGTGCCAGGCATTGTGCCGAGAATATTATGAATATTATCTCATTTGCTCCTCACAACAGCCTTGGAAGGTAGGTTCTATTATTTTACATTTGAGGAAACTGAAGCAGACAGAGGTTGACTTGCCCAGGGTCACATAGCTAAGAAGTGTCTGAGGTCATATTTGAACTCAGGTCTTCCTGGCTCCAAACTCAACACTCAATCCATTGTAGCACCTACCTGTGCCTCAAAAGTCTGAAAACCCATTATCTAGTCCATCCTTTATTTTATAGCTGAGGAGCCTGAGGTCCAGAGAGAGGAACTGGCTTAATAGTCATGTCAGATCCAAGACTGAGATGTCTTTCTTACCATCATGATTTGTGCCATGCCCTGCCCCCAACTGTTCCAAATATTAAAAATATTAGATGTGCATAGATCCTGTGGCCCTAAGGGGCAGAGGAAGGACCGGTCTTAATGCTAGAGCCAGGATATGCTGCAAATCTATCCCACAATCCTCCTTACACAAGAGGAGGAGAGGAAAGAAGACAGGAAGAAAGAAAGAGAGAGGATGATAGAAGGAAAAGAGGAGGGAAGAGGAGGAAAAGGAAAAGAGGAAAGAGAAAAAGGATCAAAGAAGAAATAGGACAAGAAAGAATAGTCTTAAGAAGGAAAACCGGTCAGAAGGATGAACACAGGAAGGAGGATGCCGACCAAAGGGCAGGAGCAGGAGTAAAACAATATTCTTGGGAACATTTGAAGCATATCTAGGCCAGCCCCATTCTCCTGGGACCCTGACAAACACTGGGGGACAGAAAAAAGGGTTAGCAGTGTGGCCTTGGGGTTTTTTCCCTCTCCTCTTCAGGAGAGAAAAGAGGAAAAGAATGTTACTAGGGGTGGCTAGGTGGTGCAATGAATAGAGCACCAGCCCAAGAGGTAGGAGGACCTGAGTTCAAATCCAGCCTTAGACATTTAACACACACAAAAACTAGCCATGTGACTTTGGGCAAGTCACTTTACCCCAATAACCCTTGAAAAAAGCAAAAAATTAAAAATTTAAAAAATGTTACTAAGAGAGAAAGGCAGTTCAGAAAGGAGAACTGGAGGTGGGGACAAGGCAAAGATAAGATAATTTTTTCTTATTTTAATATGTAATTAATCACATCATAGATAGTTGTCAATAATCAATAATCTTTGAGCTGCTAAGTGGTACAGCAAATATTGCACCGGTCCTGGAGTCAGGAGGACCTGAATTCAAATGTGACATTAGATTTACTTAGACCCTGGACAAGTCACTTAACCCTGCTCAAAAAAAAAAATCAATACTCATTTGTTATATGCTTACTCTGTGCCAGGAACCATACTAGGTGCTAAAGAATGGAACAAGCCCGAGGTGGAGCCAAGATGGCAACATAGAAGCAGCAAAGCACCGCAGCTCCCACACAAACATGCTAAAAAAACTCATAAAATGGGACTCTAAACAGATTTTCAACCTCCAAAACTCTCCAAAAGACAGAAAGCACATCTGTTGCTACAGGCAGCTCAGCAGGTGGGGCTCTTCACAGCAGTCTGGGAGCCGCGGCCGAAACCCCAGCAGGCTCAGGCCCTGGGGCATCGGGCAGGGAGCCGGGTATATAGGAGAGCAGATCAGCTGCACTGGAGACACAGTTACCACATTTATCAGACCAGAAGAAAAAAAGGCTAAGAGAAAGGTCAGTGGATTTTGCT